>JAMPIV010008822.1:0-96680 GCA_024509875.1 Oreohelix idahoensis
AAGAATAAACATATAGACATATAACATATAGAATGAGATGATACACAGAAGACTCAGCAGAAGTATAAGGGCACAGTTTACATACAAACAGGCCACGTAACTTATAGGCTTCCTACAAGAGCTTCTGAAGTACTGTGTGTTGAGTTGTTTCGGCACTTGACCTTCTAATCCAAAAGTAAGTTGATGGAAATCGGTACTTGGCCTTCTTCAGAAAACAACCCGTTTCAACCGGCACTTGACCTTCACAAAAACGACAGCACTGGAACCTTGACAGCAGCAACTTGCTTGACTTGCGTAAAAGATAACAGCAGTCCGAGTTATCCGGCAACATGTAACAACGCCGGGTACTGTCAAATTCTTGTTTCCGTCAAAAAATTGAAATTTTGACTTTTACCGGGCAACGCCGAGTACTTTGAAAATTTTGAAGATGTTGACTGTATTGAAGAATGTTAATTTCTTGAAGGATGCTGATGAATTCTTGTTGAAAATGAAGTGGGTAAGGGACCCCGTGTTTGCTAGTACCAGAATCAAACCAGCTTATGGCCACCAAATGATGCGTGATGCCATATGATGATGGATGGTATCCGCATGTCTGGTTTTGTGTAGTGTGTAGATGTGTTCAGTCAAAACAATGTTCATACAACAATAACAGGGCAATCCACATAGGACGTCAGTAAACTCACGACGTATAAAGTCAATGAGTCTTGAAACAGCCGTTGACGTTTTTCTTCATTATTTATTGTGGACGCCACAGTGACAAAATGGTTACGCAAATGTGTAGGCACATCAAACAGTCATTATCACAGCAACATTCAATACAGCAATAGACGGTAGACAGCATTACAATGATGAGTCAGATGCATGTTATATTTCATAGTGCTGTAAATGTAGTCAGGTGGAAAACTCCATCCTTTTCTATAACAGCCAGGAGATAACCAGATGTATGAGATCAGTTCACTCTCCTTAGTTTGACTTCAGCAAGACAGACACGTCTGCCGAAGTATAAATAATGTCCACAAAAATATCCTCTAGATAATAAAGGTTTTCCAAACCTAATTCATTTAACAAAGTAGCAAGTAATGGTCCTTGGTACATGCATCAACCGATGCAGTACAATGCAGCGACATGTGAGCTGGGAAAAAACATCTCGTGGCGACGACGACTTTCGGAGACAGGCTATGAATCGAAATCGCTCACGACCCAAAATCGATAGAGTTAATGAAAATGTTAATTTACCTTGCTTTCATGAAATACACAGAAATATCACGCCTCCCGACATGTGGGAAAACACTAGAGGTATTATCTCGAATAAACGAAATATCCATTAAGAGGACTACACATCCCTGACAGAACAAAAAATAGCGGAGATCCCCTCTTCAACGAGGCATCTCTTTCGCCATTCCAAATCGCTCACTCCACTAGTCGTGGGCGGAAACCGATCGACCAAACAACAAGACAAGTCATGCGCAGTCCAGCGCAAAAATGACCACAGCTCAAACTTAACTGCATTCGATACCAACGCGAGAAGACAAATGCTTACCGAGAAAAGTGACTATAAATTCCAAGCAGTTGTTGCCCTTGCGTTATAAAACAGACATTGAAACAAAACGATGTTGCGAGAATTTATCACGCAACAATATCATTCTTCCATCACCTCCATTTAGACACGAATGTGACCTTGACACAGCAGATCCCGAGAGTGACCACGAAAGTATGATCAATCCAGACAACACTGAATTTCGCACAGCAACGGAGCGCCCATATTCTGGCTCAACGGATGACTCCCCACCCTTAGCAAAGTTTGTGAGGTTACCTCAAGAGCACATACGTATGAAATTACGAAGAAAACGCAGACAGCGCCAGAACACGCAGCATGAGGTGCACCATTTCAAAACTACTTCATCCTTACCCTCGACAACTGCAGCCACCACCCACTCGACAGTGCGAAATACGCCATCCTCTTGTGATCAACGATTGATAAGGGTTACCTTAATGGACATCGCCAAGTTCCTCATGTCAACATCGTAAACGTCCAATTCAACGATTATTGGTTTATTGGAGAATCAATCTTCTCTAATAACAAAAAGGTACTCCCCCAGCTATAGTACCCAACGAGTACTTTCTCTACACAGTACTTCCCCTCGTTCCCCGCCATCATCTAAAGTCACTAGTATCCATTTTTGGGGGGTAGGAAATTGTATTTTTTCAGAAATATGTCAGCCTCCGTCAAGATCCTGCTGATGATACTGATGATAGTGACAGTTACGACATCTGCAACACCCAGATATACTTACAAATTATTATGGCGTGACGCCACTGTGTTTGAATGTTATATTCAAATGTTATATTTTATATTATAATAGAATTATTTCAGATTCTTCGTCGACATGGACTGTCGTTATGATTACATCTTTTGCACCGCTACGTCAAGATTTTTAAGAACTTTCGCAAACATTCGTACATTTAGATCACTATGTTATCCAGGTTAAACAGAACTTTAAATTATCTCAGTTCTCTGGTTATTCAAACTTTTTTTAGAGTGTTAGGTACGAAATCTTTATGATTACCTCGTAGAAGAGCACTCGATGATCTTAGAGACGTAGAAACCATTGTACCAATTACACCACTTTTGCCTTTCAAAATTTAAAAAAAAAAAATTTGACTATTGCATTAGAACAGTTTTTATTTATTCTTGATGAATTTTGTGACAAAAGCAAACACACTATACGCACACATTACACAATTGCTAACTATGGGAGAGTCGCACATAGACATGCTCAAGTTATGTCGCTTACCTCCCTCCCTTTTACCTCCCACTGATCTTCTAGAATTATTCAACCACTTGTCCACTATCCTCCCACATACACTCCGTCCAACACTAGTTCAACATCATAATCTTTTTCAGTACTACGATTCTTTACGACTTGACGCGATTCTTTCGCAGTCAGAACTCATCGTGTTCTCGCTATTCCTCTAATAATTGTCGATGACGAGTATGACCTGTATATGATTCACTCAATCCCTACACCTATTCCCCCCTCTATTACCTATGATAGTAACACCAACATCCAGCCCCTCGCCACATGTGATACGACAGCATACGAAATGGCTATTAACAAAGCACACACGTACTTTTCCATTGTGACACATGAGAGTTTTTTTTAAATGTGTTAACTCACCGCTTTCCTTTGGTGTTATGGAAAGACCGTTTTATAATGTTCAATCGCATCGAGTGTGTATTTTGGCGATTTTTCTTAATGATGCTGTTAAGACACATACCATTTGTACTCGAACAATTCGATTCGCACACATGTTACCTTTAGTTTACAACCTCAATGATCGTATATGGCTACTCATATTATTCAAGCCAACGACCCTTTCTCACAGATGTATGACGAATCAGACGTCAATTTATTCTTCCCTACACATTCAAACGCCTCTGCACCTCCTGTCACCTTCTTCGACATGCTCCATCACTGACGGATCGGTTCCCCTCCCATGGTCATTGATAACGTTGATATTTAGTTGGATATAATATATGTTGATAAAGTACACCAGAACACTCCTAGGCGGGAAGACAGGCGTCTATCATCATCAGTTGACAAGATCCCTATGGTGTTGCCTGCCCCACTGTAGTGTATGGAATGTCAACTTGACCTACGCAGTGTTGTGTAGACATGGATGGAGTGTATAATGTGCGAATGATGATAAGGGTTCGTGTTGTTGACAAATGTTCTCTTCTCACACTCATGTATGACCGGAAGTCATCGACACCAACGACTGTGTACCTTTTCTAAAGTTTAATTGGACGTACACACTCGACAGCACAGATAGTGACAAATCACAGGTTGCCATAATACATCATAGTACAGTGGACAAATGGTCTTGCAATGTTACATGGGCACTCATGTAGAATAATGGTATAATGGACTGTCAATAGCCAAGCACTCAGTATCGCCCATACATATATCATCTGACGTCACTGACTGAGCACGTCAGCTTGTAAACAATATTTCAGATGACTTCTAAACCTAATCTCGTTTAGCAACGATTCTTCAACATAATGTTCAGCACATATTTTTCCATATAATAATATTGAACCGCTAACAATGGGTTCTCATGTGTAGCAGTGATCTCTGGACTGATCAAGCGATAATACGGGCATCCCTTTTCTCTTCTTGAAAGTCCTACATGTTTTGGTTCCAAGATGGCTCCACTCGTGAACTGTCACTCACGTTTGAATACAGATAATGAATCTGTTCTAAAGTTAGTCATTCATACAACATTTCGTTGCTCTGTAGATTTGGTCATGAACAATAGACTGCATTCTACAGAATATAGTGCTGCTAGGAATCGAAGTCGTTTTTCATCGAGTCAAATATATTCTCTTAAACATTCAAATCGTAATTATCGACAATGGTGGCTTCGATCGAGAGTTCATAAGAGTATCTTTGATTACCTTGGTAGAGGGAATATGAAACTGCCATTCCTTGGCAAGATGAATAAACACTGGGGTAAAGCATACACGATAGGTCTAGACGACTATCACTTTCCCCAAAACCACTGAGATCACTTTTTCAAGGCATCAAGCCGACATAGCAAAACACACACATTCCCTATCAGGACGAAGCCAAATCACCCCACTCAAGCCACACATCCGCCGAATAGCCTTTGACCTCTCTAGAGACAACAGAACATATAGTTCGACTTAGATATGTAAAGATATACAGATATAAGACAGACTTGTCCTACTCAGACAAACAATACACATAAATTCAGGCCATAGATATTCTGAAGCAAGAACAATCTATTATTACCCAAACAACGAATAAATCGCAGTAAAATGTATTTATCCGCGGAGTTCAAGGGAAGTAACTCAATAATGACTTTCCCTTAAGCACTAAAAAATTACCTATGTATAATATTGTAAGATATCAAAGACTGCACGTAACAGTCTTACCACACCTCCCGGGAAAAAAAAAAAAATGGAACATTTTTTTTTTTTTTGAAATACATCTAGGAGCAACGTACAATAGGCTCACAACGCATGAATAATGCGCAGATGAAAATATCAGGAATACCTATAACGCCTAATATGAGGCTAAGTCGACTTATGGAGCGACTGGTGAGAATGTGTCTCATAAACTGAGAGAAATTATTTCTCTACAAGTATATTTTTCCAGGAAGGTGTCATCAAAGTATAATACAATTCTGGCAATTACACAATGCCTAAAAAATTCATATCATCACTACGTATTAGATATCTTAAATTTATGATTTATGAAGTAAAAATCATCAAAGCACAGCGGTGAATAAACATACATGAACCGCTATGTAGTGATACAATCATTATATTATTAAATTACAAATGTGTATCTATCATGATATAGAAAAGGAACTACTATAGAACTAGACATATCAAGAAGTCTAAGCCCTAATAGTTATGTGGAATCATGTGGGCATCTTGACAGAATGTCTGCCATCACATTATCTGATCCCCGAATAGCTCGCACAGAGAAATGAAAAGGTTGAAGAGCAATTGCATATCGAGTAGACCTCGAGCTCTTCAAATTCTTACTCTGTATAGCAGTAAGAGCTTTTTGGTCTGTTTCTACTATGAAATGTGCGCCTAGAAGGAATCTCTGTAGTTTGAGGATCGACCAAACCATAGCTAATAGCTCACGGTCTAAAACCGAATAATTCCTTTCTGCCGCATTAAGTTTTCTGGAAATATACATTACAGGATGCAGAGTTCCAGAGTACTCTTGCATTAGTGCCGCTCCAATCCCAGTGGATGAAGCGTCACTACGAAGAACGAATGTCTTATCTTTAGTGGGTAGCACTAAAATAGGTGGTGTTGAAAACAGTGTTTTAATCTTATCCAGAGAGCATTGGCATTCCTGAGACCAGTGGACCACATTAGGCGAACCTTTCTTTAGAAGTGTTGAGAGAGGTGCCATGATAGAGGATAGATTCTGAATGAATCTGCCATAAAATTGAATAAGACCTAACAGACTTCTCACCTGTTTTTTAGTCTTAGGGATTGAGATGTTAAGTATCTTACTAGTATTATGGTCCTCTGTCTTTAGGAAACCATGACCAACTCGGTGGCCTAGGAAAGAAATTTCGCTAAAACCAATATAGGCTTTAGAGGGTTTCGCTGTCAGGTTGTGCTCACGCAAAGTAGACAGCAATTCATCTAACCCTGAATAGTGATCTTCCCAAGTATCGCTGAAAAGACAGATGTCGTCTAGATATGCAATGACATCTGACCGATAAGATAGGATTCGGCGCATCATGCGTACGAACGTAGCTGGTGCGTTCATAAGACCGAAAGGCATAAAATTCCATTGGAACAAACCTCTAGGTGTTGAAAAAGCCGTGAGAGGTTTGGCGCGTTCAGATAAAGGAACTTGCCAATATCCCTTAGACAAATCAAGTTTAGTGAAAAAATGAGATTTGGAGAGTCGAGTAAGTAGCTCTTCCAGTAAAGGCATAGGTTCGGCATCGAACTTCGTTACTTGATTCAATTTTCGATAGTCAACGCAAAGACGTATGTTATTGTCTTTTTTACGCACAATAACCATCGGCGAAGAATACGCAGAGGTGGATGGTTCGATTATTTTCAAATCTATCATCACATCCAACTCTTTCTCGACCTGTGCTTGGAAATGTATAGGTATAGGATAAGGTCTAACCCTAATAGGAGTATGGTCAGTTAGCACAATGTCATGTTGAATGACATTAGTTTGTCCAGGGATGTCAGTGAGTACATCCTGAAATGTTTGCAACATAGTTGAAACTTGTCGCTGTTCTCCTAGAGACAAATCAGGAGAGACAGTAACGTTCTTCCATGATTCACTGGAATGAAGTGGGATCATTGGAAGAGGAAGATTTACATCTGAAAAACTTGTTTCCTCATCCTGTATCACGGACAGTGATGAGTAATGACCATGTGGTACTGGAGAATTGTCCGTTGCTTGGAAAATGGGTTGCAAATAATCCGGACGTTCATGGAATTCAGTAAGCATATTGATGTGGAAGGTTTTATGCTTCCCATCAATATCGACAATATAGTCGACATCGGAAATTTTCGATATTATATCGTACGGACCTTTCCAAGAAATAAGTAATCTGTTTTCCCTACAAGGTAGTAATACAAATGCTTTGTCACCAGGACAAAGTTGTCGTAAGCATCTCTTCTTATTGGCAAATTGCCTTGCCTTCTGTTTCGCAAATTCAGAAGAAGAAGTTGCTAATTTGCATGCTTCGATAATCTTTTGTCTCAACGCGATGACATATTCGTAGGATGACTTTGTGTCATCGTCAATATTGTCAGATGTTATGAGATCGTGAAGCAACGACATAGGGCCACGCGGACGCGCGCCAAAGACGAGTTCAAAGGGAGAAAATCCCGTATGTTCATTGGGTACCTCTCTGTAAGCGAAGAGGGCCGCAGGTAAAACTCTGTCCCAGTCTTGAGGATGATCCTCAGTTATCTTCCCCAGTAAGTTTTTAAGTGTTCTATTAAGGCGTTCGACCATACCATTAGACATTGGATGGTAGATACTACTTAAAGATCTATCTATCTGCAGGGTAGACATTACTTGAGACATGGTATCTGATATTAGTTGGGTGCCATGGTCTGACAATATCTCTCCGGGGAACCCCAGACGAGAAAATATAAGCCAAAGAGCATCTGCAATATCAGCAGTAGTAATGCTCTTCAGAGGAATAGCCTCTGGCCAACGTGTGCACATATCAACACACGTCAAGATAAACTGATGTCCTCTGGCAGACTTGATCTTAAATGGACCAATAATGTCTATGGCCATTTTTTGAAACGGCCGAATAGGAATGTCCGCCGCCTGAATGGGTGCAGCATGCCGTGGACCTTTGGATTTAACTTCCTGACATACTTTACAAGATTGACAATAAATCCGTATGTCCTTGTTTACCAATGGCCAAAAGAAAGCCGCAAGGACTCTTGACTTAGTACGGGAAAAACCCATGTGTCCAGCACACTGAGAGTCGTGAGCGTGCTGCAAAATTTTAACTCTCAAATTCTTGGGAACCAGGATTTGAGAATGACTTGACGTAATGGAGTCTTGAACCATACGTACAAGTACGCCATTCTTCTTTGTAATCCACGATTTACGACTTGTGTCCTTATTCGGATCACCTTTAGTTGCAAGAATGAAGAATTTCTTCAGAGTGGGATCATCTTCTTGCTGTTTTATAAACGAGTCACGAGAAATTACCAAGGGATTATCTTGGTTATGCACTTCATTATCTTCAGTAGATGAAGTTTGAGGCACATTAAGAGCCTGAGCTCTAGTGACTACAGCGTTAGCAATCTGCATGTTTTGCCTTTCCCAAGTGGAAATTTGTTGCGGAGTACATTCCTTGACTCCATGAATGCGACCGATGATGAGGTCAGCGATCGGATTCGGAAGAAGACATGCGTGTACATCTCCTGTAAAGAAAGGAGTAGCAATCCTAATGATAGCGGTAGAGTATTTCTCTACTGTGCCGCCAAATGTTACACATTTGACTACTTGTCCAGTGGCACGGGAAGGATCTACGAGTGACTGCCTAACACCAATTGTGGTGCATCCAGAATCAAATAGCACAGAGACTGGATTGTTATTCACTAAACCCTTATGTAAGACAAGAGACCCTCTTCCATCATGCGCGACTGATGCTGGAAGAGCAGGAAGAGGATGGCCACAGCTTAAAGTAGTCACTGTGGTTGGCTCAAATAACGTTTTGCATTGGGGGCACTGAGATGCTCTCCCAAAATCAAAAGCGGCACATGCCATATTACTAGCATCATTATTATCTTTACTCTGTTTATAGGCTTCATGGGACTCTTGTTGTGCAGAGTTTGCCTGAAAATGTGGTTTATGTCTTTTGTATTGAGATCTACCTCGGTTATTATCACCTCTGTAGTTATTGTTACCTCTATTGTAACCCCTATTTGGGTTTGAGTCATAGTACCCTTGGTTACCATTATCATATTCATTATAATGAGTATCTCTGTAATTATGATCTTGTTGACTCCAAGACGGATAACCCTGATAGTTTCTATAATTACTTCCTCTACGGAAATTCCTATAATTATGACCACCCCTGTGTCGAGAGCTATCAGGTCGTCTCCAGTTCTTTGAAGAAGAACCCTGAAATGATTGGTTACCTTGGTTTTGATAACTATTATGGTTACCTTTTTTTTCAAATCTGTTTTGAGGTCCCTGAAATCTGTGTGAATAATTGGGATTGTATGGTGTTGCTGAAGCAACTGGCATACTCTCCTTAATCTTAGTGTTGCCAAAAGTCACGTCGGGGTGTGCAGTGACATATTGGGAACAATATTCTTCCATTTCTTTTAGAGATTTAGGTTTACGCTCATGTATAAATTCAAGGAAAGGTTTGTTCACACATGACATAATCTTATCTCTGAGCAACAAATCCATAAGTCCTTCATACGTTTTTTTTTCCGTTTTGGAAAGCTCAATCCAACGATCAACTGTGAGACGTGCCTTTGCAGTGAATTCTGAGAATTCTACCCCCGTCTCAGGTACCATCGTCTTAAATAAAAGGCGATAGCCTTCCTCACTTAGCTGATATTTTTTTTATCAAAGCCGCCCTAATGACATCATAATTATCCTTATCTGCTTCTCCTACAAGGCATAATCTAGTCAAAGATTCACCTTTCAAGTTTTCTGATAATTGATTAGCGTATTGTGATTTATCCACATTATGTGTACGACAAGAACGTTCAAATCTATCCAGCCAGAATGTAATATCGTCACTGGACTGATTGAACGGTGGAACCTTAACCTTGTAAGTAGAAGGTTTACCATTACCACTAGATGCCTGATTAACATTACTCATACTTGTCAATCTCAATTTCTCCAACTCAAATTCATGTTCTCTTATTGCTTTTTTTTCTCTTCAGCATCTAATCTTTTTTGTTCAGCCTCCCTGTCCTTTTTTGTTCTAATCAATTTTTTTTTTTGTCTAATCTTTTTTGTTCAGCCGCAGCTTCTCTTTCCAATTTTTTTTGTTCAGCTTCCCTGTCTAATCTTTTTTGTTCAGCTTCACTGTCTAATCTTTTTTGTTCAGCTTCACTGTCTAATCTTTTTTGTTCAGCCGCAGCTTCTCTTTCCAATTTTTTTTGTTCAGCTTCAAATCTCCTTTCCTCTACCTGCATCTGCAATTTCTTTTGTTCAGCAGCAGCCTCAGCTTCTTTTTCTAATCTTTTCTCTTCCGCCATAGCTTTTCTTTCTTCTGCAGCTAATCTTTTCTCTTCTGCAGCTAATGCTTTGTCATATTGAGCAACTGCCCATTGTTCTAATTGTTGACCAGTCTTATCAAGAGCTTTCCCTTGAGTAATGAAATAATCTAGAGTAGACATGATGCCTAACAATAATACTAATCACCTGAATCAATAATAATACCCCAAGTTCTCAATGACCTGATTAATCAGTATACTATCCCAATATCTGTGGGTCACAAGCCTTTAATAAGGTCTTGTATAATAGTAATAATAATCAGGTACTGGTCTATACCATAATCCAAGTGCAGTGCACAGGCAATTGTGTCTTATGAAATATACCCATATAAAACATATGTCAACCAACAGAATACATAAAGTACAAATAGGACTGACAATACAAGAACGTTTGCAGAAATCAAAATAAATCAAATAGGGAAATCAATGAAGATAATCACTGAATCTGCAAAGAATAACAACACAAATGACGTCACAATATATGAATATAAATTATGAATAGAACTGAAAGATAGAAAAGGTTAGACCAACAAATTACAAACAAATCAAAACAAAACTAAAGAACAAAGAAATATTACAAAAATAACAATAATTACAGACTTCACAGCTAACACAAAAGCAACAGTTGTCGCAGCAAATTTTCAATCAAGAAAATTGCACCTATAGAAAACGCCCACAACGGACCCTCTATGACGTGGGATACTCTGTTGTGAGGACGCCGCCCAACCTTAAACACAACCCGCTGACATAGAAACTAACATACTATACAAACAAATAACATGTAAACATAAATATATATAAATTATGTGTATGATAGTATGTGTTGCAAAATAGGCTCAGTCTTACAGTAATGGCAAAGTTATTTTTCATGAAAACAAACAAACTGCCACTTTATTCAATTAAACATTCTGGCCTTAAATATTAAAGTTCATATATGGCAAACAAGAAGATCCATCGATGAAACCAGGACTTCTTAGTTCACAAATACTGTCTTTCTGTTAACACTGACAAGAATTGATCCAACTGTTCTGTGAAACTCTATAATGTCTAATGTAAAAAATGTCAACAACGCTGACCTACATACTGCATTCACTTGACAGGTCACGTGACGAAGCGTTGACAAAGAGCAAACCAATACTGCAAGTGTGTCGTATCAGCCACAGGAAACGGTCTGGTATCGGTAATCTGTTGACTTCTGAATTTCTGCGAGGTCAAACCCAGAAAGCTGGTCCACCAGTTGATAAAGTTGATATTTAGTTGGATATAATATATGTTGATAAAGTACACCAGAACACTCCTAGGCGGGAAGACAGGCGTCTATCATCATCAGTTGACAAGATCCCTATGGTGTTGCCTGCCCCACTGTAGTGTATGGAATGTCAACTTGACCTACGCAGTGTTGTGTAGACATGGATGGAGTGTATAATGTGCGAATGATGATAAGGGTTCGTGTTGTTGACAAATGTTCTCTTCTCACACTCATGTATGACCGGAAGTCATCGACACCAACGACTGTGTACCTTTTCTAAAGTTTAATTGGACGTACACACTCGACAGCACAGATAGTGACAAATCACAGGTTGCCATAATACATCATAGTACAGTGGACAAATGGTCTTGCAATGTTACATGGGCACTCATGTAGAATAATGGTATAATGGACTGTCAATAGCCAAGCACTCAGTATCGCCCATACATATATCATCTGACGTCACTGACTGAGCACGTCAGCTTGTAAACAATATTTCAGATGACTTCTAAACCTAATCTCGTTTAGCAACGATTCTTCAACATAATGTTCAGCACATATTTTTCCATATAATAATATTGAACCGCTAACAATGGGTTCTCATGTGTAGCAGTGATCTCTGGACTGATCAAGCGATAATACGGGCATCCCTTTTCTCTTCTTGAAAGTCCTACATGTTTTGGTTCCAAGATGGCTCCACTCGTGAACTGTCACTCACGTTTGAATACAGATAATGAATCTGTTCTAAAGTTAGTCATTCATACAACATTTCGTTGCTCTGTAGATTTGGTCATGAACAATAGACTGCATTCTACAGAATATAGTGCTGCTAGGAATCGAAGTCGTTTTTTCATCGAGTCAAATATATTCTCTTAAACATTCAAATCGTAATTATCGACAATGGTGGCTTCGATCGAGAGTTCATAAGAGTATCTTTGATTACCTTGGTAGAGGGAATATGAAACTGCCATTCCTTGGCAAGATGAATAAACACTGGGGTAAAGCATACACGATAGGTCTAGACGACTATCACTTTCCCCAAAACCACTGAGATCACTTTTTCAAGGCATCAAGCCGACATAGCAAAACACACACAGTCCCTATCAGGACGAAGCCAAATCACACCACTCAAGCCACACATCCGCCGGAGTTCAAGGGAAGTAACTCAATAATGACTTTCCCTTAAGCACTAAAAAATTACCTATGTATAATATTGTAAGATATCAAAGACTGCACGTAACAGTCATAAACCCTACTCCGTCATTTATCCCAATATGTAACCCACGCCACTAAATAACTGAGACATATATATTGTTACCTAAAATTTGACTTGGTGATATATTTTGCAAGTTGTGTACAACTTATATGCTATTCAACACAGTTCGCGGTTTGGCGAAATACTACTGTACATTGTTACGGGTACATACACAACATGACGATTCCATGCGAAATCGCTAACATGGTAACGGATATGTTCACATGTTGATAAACCTTGTATTGAGAAATAAACATCACATATTGATGTACCTGAATTTTTTTTCACCATTGTCACATTATAAGCGGAACGCTGCAGTATATTTTTTTTTTTTGAAAATTGTTGTCCATTATAATGCACTTGCATTTGTATGCAAGTTTCCTATTTGATGACGAACCTATAAACAATTTGGTGCTTCGTTCATGCGTTACTGAGATCGCTCATACTCCACAACCCGATAGTTATCTATATCGGTATTGTTGTCCTCCCTCATAGTAACGACCATTACATGAGCTGGAGATTAGAGACATTTTTTTAAAATAAATACTTTGTAACTCCGTGTAACCAGATTCATAATTCTAAATTTAGATTTTACGACGAACACTGTTCACCACAACTTGTCAAGATTTTCTGTGTTTAAGACCCATATACATCCTGGTAAATCACTGACCGCAGTGGCAGGATGGGGTCGCCTGTATCATATGATTGTATTATATTTACCATGTTCTATATTGACAGTTACGAGAGCGTACAGCTCCAGTTCATATTTTATTATAAAATTATAGATTAACATTGCCATGTATGTATATTCACCCGTGTGTTACCGGGGCTCGAAATGGGAGCAAAGAATAGTAACACTGTCCTATGCCAAGCATGTCGTAGAAAGCGACTAAGGAGGGTTGGGCATGGGGCCGGTTACCCCATCCTGTAAAAAATTTAAACCACAAAAAACTTCAACAAATATGGACAAGTCAAATAAAGAAAATAAAACACAGCCATCCAAGACAGGGGAAGGTCCTCTCGTGGGGAGGCGTATGATGCAACACAGAGAAAGCCGAAAGGAGTCTGTGTTGCTGACTAACCTTCTTTCTTCTAGGAGAACTTCCAGATTTGGCACCTGGAATGTTCGGACATTAAACGAACAAGGGAAAGTGGCGCAAGTAGCAGCAGAAATGAGGGAATACAAAATCGAGGTTCTGAGAATGTGTGAAACAAAGTGGAAGGGGGTAGACAGGAAGAAACTCATCACAGGTGAATTGGTGCTGTCCTCAGGACATGAAGACGAAAGTTCACACCACAGTAAAGGGGTAGCTCTTATGTTATCTAAAGAAGCACAGAAAGCACTCATTGAATGGGAAGCTGTTGGACCCAGAATAATAACAGCTACTTTCAAAACAGCTAAAAAGAAAATTCATGTAAATGTCATCCAATGTTATGCACCAACTAATGACAAAGAAGAGTCTGTGAAAGAAGCATTTTATACTAAACTACAGGAAATTATGGATAAAGTAAAAAGAAGAGACATCACAATTTTGATGGGTGACATGAATGCAAAGATAGGTACAGTCAACACCGGATTTGAAGAAGTCATGGGAAAACATGGGCTAGGAGTAATGAATGAAAATGGAGAACTATTCGCAAACTTCTGTGTTTCAAATCAACTGGCTATAGGAGGAAGCATGTTTCCACATAAGAGAATACACAAGGCAACATGGATATCACCAGACCATAGAACAGAAAATCAGATTGATCATATATGCATAAACAAGAAGTTTAGATCATCATTGCAGGATGTAAAGGTATATAGAGGAGCAGATGTGGCATCAGATCACCATCTTTTGATAGCCAAAGTAAAAATGAAACTCAAGAGATACGCAACAATGCAAAATTATAGACAACAGTATAATGTAGGACAGCTAAGAAATCAAGAAACAAGAGACAAATTTGCGGTCACAGTATCCAACAAATTCCAAGTGCTCCAACAGCTGGAAGATGTAGAGAATACAGAAGACTATTGGCAGCAGGTCAAAACTGTATGGAAGGAGACATGTGAAGAAATACTGGGGAAAAGGGAAAGACAAAAAAAAAGCATGGATAACAACAGAAACCATCAATAAGATAAAAGACAGAAAAAACAAGAAAGCAGATTTAAACATAAGCACAACCAGAAGTTCCAAAGCCAAGGCTTAAGAAGTGTACACAGAAGCAAACAAAGAAGTAAAAAGAAGTATCAAAAGAGACAAGAGGAAGTATATTGAGGAGTTGGCAAGAGAGGCAGAAGATGCTGCAGCCAAAGGAAATATGAGAGAACTGTATAGCAGCACAAAGAAGCTAACAGGGAAATACAAGCAAACAAGTTGCCTCATAAAAGACAAGAATGGGAAACTGCTCAGCAATATACAAGAGCAAATGAAGAGGTGGACAGAATATTTTGGGGAATTTCTCAATAGACCTGCTCCACAAAACCCGCCGGACATCCAGCCAGCAGAAGAAGAGCTACAAATTAACGGTGAAAGACCAACGAAGGAAGAAATAAAGAAAGCCATAAAGCTTCTAAGAGATGGAAAAGCGTCTGGACCTGATGGCATTCCAGCAGAGGCCATCAAAGCAGATATCGACACGGCTACAGAGATGTTATATAAATTACTTGGTAAAGTCTGGGAAAAGGAAGAGATACCAGCAGAATGGAAGGAAGGATATCTGGTTAAGTTGCCTAAGAAGTGAAATTTACAAGAGTGCATAAATTATAGAGGAATAATGTTACTATCGGTGCCAGGAAAAGTATTAAACAGGATTATCCTTGAGAGATTAAAAGAGTCCATAGAAAAGAAACTGAGAGATGAACAAGCAGGTTTTCGACAAAACAGATCATGTACAGACCAGATAGCCACTTTGAGAATAATAGTTGAACAAAGTCTGGAATGGAATTCACCACTATACATCGGATTTGAGATTGGGTTATGAGATCATCGGCAACACACAACAGAAATGGAATCCAGTGGACTCTGACTAAGCAGTTGGATGATCTGGATTTTGCTGATGACTTGGCTCTTCTGTCCCATAGCCGTAATCAGATGCAGGACAAATTGAAAACACTCGATGAGAGGTCACAGCAATTGGGTCTGAAAATACACAGGGAAAAGACGAAAATAATGCGAATAAATGCAGGTAATGATAACAGGGTTGAACTTGAAGAAACACCAATACAAGATGTATAATCATACACATATCTTGGCACTAATATAGACAAAGTTGGAGGGACAGACAGCGATATCAAAATAAGAATACAAAAGGCAAGAGGAGCTTTCATTGCATTGGGAAATATATGGAGATCAAGAGAAATAGGATCCAACACGAAAATAAGAATCTTTAGCTCAAGTGTGAAGTCAGTCCTATTGTATGGCTCAGAGACATGGAGAACAACAAAGACAACAACCAAAAAGCTACAGACTTTCATAAATGGGTGCTTGCGTAGAATAGAGGGATTAAAATGGTATGACAAGGTTACCAACGTGGAACTGATGTCAAGAACTAGACAAGTGCCAGTGGAACAAGAAATGAGAAGAAGACGATGGCGATGGATAGGACACACACTGAGGAAACCTGTTGATAGCATTACAAGGCAGTCCTTGTTCTGGAACCCCCAGGGCAAGACAAACAGAGGAAGACCAAGAAGTACATGGAGAAGAGAGTTGGAAACAGAGGTGAAAATGATGAGGAGAACATGGAAAGAACTTGAGATGATGGCACGTGACAGGAGGACTTGGCATGTGTTTGTTGAAGGCCTATGCTCCTTTGGGAGTGGAGGGTTATGAATGAATGAATGTATGTATATTCCCATGTTATAATATATATATATATATATATATATATATATATATATATATATATATATATATATATATATATATATATATATATATATATACGAGGGAAGGTCAAAAAGTAATGCCTCCTGTTTTTTATGTATGTAAATACTGCATCGGTTATCAATTTGTAAATTTAGCAGGATTCCTCAAACACTCTTCTGCGCTGTATAGCATTACCAACCTGTTTCAGTAACAGGTGACACCACTGTAACAGTTTAAAAATGGCTGCCAAAGACGTTCGGTTAAAACAACGTTATGTCATAGAATTCCTCAATGCTGTAGGCAAGACCCCAATTCGCATCCACGAACGTTTGAAGAATGTGGTGGACATACTAGATACTGAGGATAGTGTGAATGAATTTTTTTATTGGTTGCATTTTTGGTGTTCTCCCTTGCCTGCACAGAATGCAATGAATTTCATAACAATCCAATGTACAATTTAATGACCAGCATGGATTCATAGGAAAATGAATAAAGATTCCAAATATGTAAACTTGTAAACACTTATATTTACATTTCACACTCTGTTCCTGGGTTATACAGGTGGTGCGTTTTTAATGTGCTTCAGTATACATTTAAGATTGTTAAATACTTAATGAATATTAGTCACTTCTGTTGAATATTGCCAAAATATTTTTTGTGTTTTTGTTTGTGTTGTTTGCACAACCGATGAAAATCGTATGCAATTATTTTTTTTTAATGTTAGCATTAAGTATGTTAACATTATGGTGATGACTAATTCACACTGTTGTTCATATTTGATATTGTTGAGAAGGAGTGTACATCAGTACTGTTCAATGGCGAAGTGTATTAAAAATGTTTATGTTTCCCCCGTTTATGCATTGTAAATATACTGGGATCCCTCGTTTTACAAAAAAAAAATTCTTAGAGCCTCTACCAATAGGTTAGTGGTTTATAACAGTCACTAGCATGAGGTAGTTAGTTGATAGTACGCAAATGTCTCCCTCTGGGATACATTTGTGTAGCTCGGGTTGTATGTGACCACATAGCCTTCCACGCTAGCATTATCCCTACTACTACACTAGCATGTATACATGCTATAATATGCTATATATAAGAATGACAGACCTTAAAAGCAAATAAGACGTTTTTACACAAAACGCAATATCATTCAAAGTTCAGTTGGCAGTCACTGCTTTGAGAGGGCAAACGTAGGTCAGTCCCAGATAATAATAATGAACGGGTTTTATGCGCGGAAATTGGGAAATGACTGTTTGTGTGATCTGGTTTTTTTCCGATTGTTAAGTTGGAAATGATCACCAGTGTGAAAAAAGTCGAAATAACAGAAAGTCGTGTGCAAAATGTCGAAAACAGACAGACGTGTGCAGAAATTGTAACATGTGAAAAAAGAATGAGACGTGTGGGAAAAGGCGGGAAAAAGACAGGAGCAGTATGAAAAGGAGAGATGTTGGCGATAGGCATGATTTATCAGAATAGATTAGTTCAGAAATGATTTAGTTGCATATAATAGCCCAGATGATTTAGTTGGATATAATAGTTCAGATGATTAGTTTGAGAGATTAGTTTGATTATATGATCATTAATTACCAAGACAAGTTATTAAGTTGACCAGTTTTTATATTATTCATGTTAGATATATTTTCATCATAACTCCTTGATTGATGATAATGATTTATTAGAAGGATTATCAGAGATAGGAGAACTGCGTCTTCGAGATTATCACGACCAGTTTATATTTTCTTCTGTTGGATATATTTTCATTTTGGATACTCACTATGTTGTTTAAGCGTAAGTAACGCGTACTTCACCATTGTGAAAATACCAGTGTCTATCCAATGACGACCAATAAACTTATACTGAATTGCTGTTTGTGAAAATTTACAGTAATTTCTTTTGGATACACGTTGTTATGCTGAAACTATTTTGCTTATCACCAAACTTAAAGGGAAGAACGAACCTGGGAAGAAAAATGAGTAAAGGTCAAGTATTTTCATCTCTGGCGGAAGGCCAGTTAGCACTTGAACCACAACAACATATAAAGGATTAACTCTAATTGAATATAACAATCAATATAACAATCAACGCACAAGTAACTGAACTGACGCGGACACACCTGTGCTGTGTTTTTGAGATTTCCTTGCTTGTCTCTTACTAACGTTATATTGTTTGCACCTCATTTTCCGCTGACAGTTTTAGTTATTTTATAAACTGTGCTTTGTTCATTTCTCAGTGCTGCCTCTTCTGCCTGACTTGCAAGGTCATCCAGAAATTTTTTGTTGGCACAGGTTTGACGTTTTACTTCTTTGTCCAGCTGACTGTACTGTTCGCTATACATTTCCTTTAACCTCGGAGACTTTGCTTCTGCTTTCTTTCTTTTCATTTCTTTTCTCATCGCTATGGTGCTTAACGTTTCTGGTGTTATCCAGTCTTGTCTCTTTATTTCCTGGAATCCCAAGCATTATTCGCTGCTTTCCTTGTATATTGTTAAAATGATGTTGAATTTCTGGTCAACATCATCAGTCGCTGTACTTTCCTGGCTTTTGGCAATTTGATATCGTCTCTTTACATCAACCACAAAAGCTTTTCTGGTGAGGGGGTCCTTGAGTTTCATGATGTTATATCTTTTCTGATTGATTGCAACTGGTCCAGCAGCTCTGAGTTTCACCTTCAGTCTTGCTACTACTAGGTGATGATAACTTCCCACATCTGCACCTCTTCTTACTTTCATGTCTTGTAGTGCATGCCCCCATCTACCATTGATCATAATGTGGTCTATCTGGTTTCTGTCCCGTCCGTTTGGTGATTCCCACGTTAACCTATGCACTTCTTTGTGTGGAAAAAGTGTTCCTCCAATGACCATGTTGTTGATGCTGCAGAAGCTTATTAGTTTGTCCCCATTTTCGTTTACAGTTCCACTGCCTCATTTCCCCATTACTCTTTCATTATAAGTATTGTGTGTACCAACTTTCGCATTGAGGTCTTCCATTACTATAATAAGATCGTACCTAGGTGTAGTTTCGATTTCCTTTAGTAGCTGTTGATAGAAGTTGTCCTTGACCTCTTCATCGCTGTCCTTTGTTGGTGCATAGCATTGTGTTATTGTAGTGTTGGTGAATCTCCTTCTCAGTCTTGTTCTTATCAGTCTGTTGTTGATGGGGTTCCATTCCAGTAATGACATTTCTATTTCCTGTCTTCAGGATAATGGCTACGCTTCATTGTGCTGACCATCCTCTCTACAAGAGTAAAGTACCATTTCCCCTGTAGCTGTTTTTATTCTCCCCGTCTCGGTCCATCTGCTCGCACTTATTCCGAAGGATATGTAGTCTGTAGATGAAGAACTACGGAGAAGGTAATGGATCATTTTTAGTCATTTTCCGAACTACTACTGTACAGGTATTCCATCAGTCATTTTGAGAACTACTGTACAGGTAATGCATTAATCATGTTGAGAACTACTGTGCAGGTAATGCATCAGTTAGTGTGAGATCTACTGTACAGGTAATGCACCAGTCATATTGAGATCTGCATTGTGAGAACTACAGGTCAGTTATGGTGAACTACACGTCAATCATTGTGAGAACTACTGGTAATACGTCAGTCAGTACTACAGTAATACGACGGCCATTGTGAGAATTCTACAGGTAATACGCCAGTCATTGTGAAAAATACAGTTAATACGCCAGTCGTTGTGAGAGATATGTTGTACGGGTAATACGTCAGTCATTGTGAGATCTACTGGAAAAATATCAGTCATTGTGTGAACGGTGGTTTGGTGTTAGTAAAGTAAAAGAGTGTAGAAAAATGGTTTAGGAAATATGAATGGATTTGGATATAGACTATTTGTCTTAGTTGAAGGGAGACAAAATGAGTGAAGGAATGCTTTGAGGAAAGGGAGGAAACTCCGCATATTACGGTTGGTAGATGAAAGTGTTGAATTTGGGTTAAGCAGATTTAGTGGGTTCTCGATTATGGTTGAGAAAATTAGCATGTAATGATTTGGTTGTAAGCTTTAAAGAAGAGAGTATGGTGTTCAGTTAAATCATCAAAGGGAGATAACATAGAATTAAGTCCGTTGCAGGTTTAGTGAGTTGAGGAAAAAAAAGTACGCACGGAAAAATTGGGATGTGTGAACACAGTTTAGGGGTGAACGAAGAAATGTTAGAACAGGGATTAGGGAGTTGAGATTGAGACGCGCTAGGCGTAGGTGGAGAAAAGGGTTTTCTCCCAAGTGGTAAAGTTGGATTTCGAACGCGCTCAGCTTAAGACTTGTGTGAGTAAACGCGCTTAGCGTAGGTGATCAGCAAGAATGTGCTGTGACTTAAAGAGTGATAGAAACCGCTCAGTACATTATTTATCATAAATTGGTGTACGACAGTATTTTTGTGATAGTATTTATTCTGAAGACAAAATGGTTGTGAAAGGAAAAAGTGTATTTCAATAAAGAAACAAAACCATGTATGTTGACATTTTTTGATCTATTACTAGCATGTGTAGCTCAGCAGACAAGGTCAGAGCAAAGAAGAAAAATAGAAGTAGTCTTGGCAAAGTGACAGCCCTGGCGGTAAGGCCAGTTTTCTCTCAGTGAGATATACCAACAGATACATATTTAAAAAAAACGTAGAAAAAAAAACGTAGAAAAAAAACAATCAGTACAGAAGAGAGACAAGTGGTTTCGCCTGGAGAATTAGAGGACATTTTTGATAGCTGGAACAAGCAGTAGCAAAGAAGACAAAGCAATGTATGTGAAAAGTTGATACTGAGATTGTTTTTCGAAACTGGAGTTTTTATTTATACAAGACTGTCCACCTTGAAGAGGAAAATTGGGCATACCATTTTTACCCATTTATCAACTTATGTTAATAAAGTTCGACGTTTGAGATTTTCACTGCTGTTTTTCGGGTGAATTCGATTGATCAACAGTGGGTATGAGAAAATGTAGAGTCAGTCTGAAAGAAGGAAGTTTTTCGTATTTACCTTACAACATACTATCTACTGAAAGGGCATTGGTCCGAACCACTAATACTATCAACGGCCACAATTGTGAGAACTTCTGGTAATGTCAGTCATTGTGAGATCTACTGGTAATATGTCAGTCATTGTGAGATTTGTTGGTAAAATGTTAGTCAGTGTGAAAACTATTGCAAGAGATGAGGTATTCCTACTTAGACATGCTTTAGGAAATGTAATGAGTGTTTCCAAAACTACAATAAGGCCATTGATCATCGTCATCATCATCGTCCTGTACGATCCTTATGGAGATTGGAGCCATAACTGTAGTTGGTCCCCTTGCAGGAAGCAATTTGTTTTACATTCTAATGTTGCCAGCCCAATGCACAACCTCATTTTAGTAGCACTGTACGACATGCCTAATGGTGGAGTAGTCCTTTTTTTCAGAGACTGGCGGAAACTAGCCAGGTAAATAAAGCTATTATTCTTGACAACTTGCCATTATGTCAATGAACGACGAACATAATCTCGAAGGATATGATAAAGACAGAGTTTGTTTTACCTACCTGCTACAGTTACATTTAGAAAGTATCGATACAGCAATGCAACTAGAGGAATTAACTATAAAGGATTTAACACCATATAAACATTACTTTTACAACAATCACTAAAAATCAAACTTGCAATTACTCGTTAAAAAAGATTTACTACTTATAATGAGCCAGCACGATGATAGCTGTAATGTTGCAGACCACACCCACACAGGCGATACAAGCCCCTCCCACGCCGAACAGTCCAATCCGCCACATGTCCTCATTCCTTTGGGGAGGAACAACTGTAGTTGATGACGAATTGTACAGAATTGGGGCATAAGTTAAGCTGGCATTGTCATTGGTTGAAATATCTGCCTCTGCCATATCCCTAAAACTGAAACGAAAAATGAATTATTATTACAATTTTAAAAAAAAAATTACTAATACGGTTACAACCTGCATTATACGAAAGAAATTGGAAATGGCTTTCACAATTCTCAAATAAAGATAATCAGCGCCCATAGGCTACCTAAGCCAAAAGAAGAACAAAAAACGGTAACACCCTGCACTCTACCTTATACTGCCGTAGGCGTCGACTAAGGTGGATTTGACTTGGGGCCAGCCACACTATCTTGACGGAACTTAAACCACAAACATGTCGGTCAGAAAGATGAACAATTCATTGAGAGCACAAAATTCAGCTCAGCCGTTTGTTTAGTTTGAAAGTAGGCCCTTTGTCAGGAAGGTTCATGACACGGTACGGAGAAAGTGGAAAAGAATATGGACTTTTAACTCACCTCATTCACCTTAGAGAACCAATGATACCTAGGACTTTCGAACACCAAATGAACAAAGGAAAAGTGCATATTTGGCAGCAGAAGTAACAACCTTTAAAATTGACATCTAAGGACTGCGAAAAACAAGATGGAAGGGAAGGGAAACTGTGAAACTGACCAGACGAGGCAAAGTGCTATCCTCGGGACATAAGGAAGACAGCGCACCACATCTAAATATTATTATCTCAGACGCTGCGAAAAATGTGACAGACAGGGAGCTCAGATGAAAACTAAGAAGTAGACCCCGTCAGTGGTCTCGATCGCTGAAAGAATTGTACGCTAAAAGAATTCGTGAGGCCAGAGATAGGCTCCAACATGTCATTTCCTTCACATAGAGCTATATCGAGAGTTACGCCTAGCTCGCCCATAAAGGAGGATCATCAAAACCCTAACGAGAGAAAACAACAAATTAGCCCCGGAACAATTAAAGAAAAGCCCTGCCAAAGAGAGAACCCTACAACCGAAGACCACAATGACACAGACCAAACTTTGATATATGTAACATAATTGTCCGTTCTCTTTTCCTGATTTCCTCCTACTCTCTCTCTCTCTCTCTCTCTCTCTCTCTCTCTTTCTCTCTCTCTCTCTCTCTTAATCTACCTCTCATTTTATGTAGTACTGAATTACGTGCACCATTCATTGTTTACAATTTCTTCATTTAATTCATGTCATGTCTGGGTTTATTTGGCCACCTCTTGTGAGATTAGACACAAGTGGGGCAATATTGACCTTAATTCATGATGGTCAATTTCATTTAGTGATACTAGGTACGATAACGACAGTGTATTGGAGCGCCCGGATTAACACGTAAAAAAGCGGAGATGATTGTTTTAACGCTTGTACGGCTATTGTTATCCCCGACGTTCTATCTGGGAAGATGTATAACAAATCGTGAGTTGAGGACAAGGTCAACACTGATTATACGTATATATATTTGATTTAATCATTTTTTGAGTAAACTGCACCCATATGTGTCCCAGATTTTAAATACACATAAACAGAGCTATTGAAATAATATTTTACTGATTTAAATCAGTTGTTGACTCATCAAAAGTGCAGAATTCTTTCTGCTCATAGAAGGTCTGGGAAGATAAAAAGTTTATAACGGCCTTGATAATATCTTCTGTGGTACTTGATTTCTTAAATTCCTAAGAGGCTGCATAGCATAGAAGCATCATTCTTCAATTCAAACCTTGGTCAAGAGTAATCTTGAGGAAAGGTAGATACCATTGAAGACCCTCACTAGATACTCTGAATTGTCGCCAATGTTTGACCATCACTGCATCTCAAAGTGTTGAGCAAAAATATATGTAATAAATGCTATTCGTTATATTTACACGAGGTAGCTTCAAAAAGTTCCCGGAATAGTCGACTTATGTTTGAATGAGTGATTATGTCATGGAGATTATAGTTTTATAAGTTGGTAGTCTTCTTCTTCTTCGTTCGTCCTGAAAAGGACGTTGGTTGCTTTGTGTCCGTTTACAGCAAAGCTGCGATATTTGCACATTTCGGCCGACACATCCGACTTCAGCACGGCATATTTTGGGACCGGGTTCGATCCCTACTGTCTCAGCCAGACTGCAGTGATGCAGCCTGTTTCCAGGACCATCACTTGGAGGTGGAGTAGGGTCTTGGTCAGCTCTGGTTCACTGACCCTGACGCAAGAAGTCAAGCGTTGGGTCGCTGACTGCATTCATCTCTTTTGCTGCGTCTTCAGTCCCATAAGTTGGTAGTGTTCTTGAGGAAACGGCATGGTTGATGTAACCTTCACATGTACTCTCGAACAGAAGTTACAGAAGTTTGTTTTTGTATGGTGTGCACGTAGCATCGTCGGAGTTGAAAATATCCTAGACGTACAAATATCAAATTTTGTGTTTTGCTTGAGAAGTCACCCTTAGAGGCTTTAACCTTGCTTAATAAAGCATAAGGTGATACGGTAAAGAAAAAATCGCAAGTTTTTGAGTGGCACAGGCGTTTCCGGGAAGGTCGTTATTATGAGTAAAATTCATAACGTGTCTGTCGATATCAAATCTGTTCGACAAGGAGCCATATTTGTTTATGAAAGGTGACCATTGGTTACAGGAAGTACGTCATTGCCTTTTGGGGCCGAGTAGTAAAAAGTCTACGGTCGGTGCTAGCAGAAGTGAAGGATCTTTCTGGATCTTTTCTGTGTGTTCTTCAAGGCAGGTGGACGTGTGTGTTATAAGCTCCTGAGAATTATGTAGTTTCACTAGATCTTCATTATGTTGTTCCATCACTAGCTTACCCATATACCTCCGTGTGGTAAGACTAGTTTCTTGTATGAAAGAAATGAAGATGATTCTGTAAAGAACGTGAGTACATTAAAATTGTGGACACCTGTCGAGGACAGCGTTTATCCACAGACATTACTGAGCTACTGCTGACTGCTTATATATATATATATGATAGGAAACTCTTTACAGAGCGATACAACAGGAAGCCAAAGGATAATATGGCTTTTCTGCTTAAATGTATGGAGCAACTTATGTGTGAAATACATTTAGCGTTCATTTGTCCAACCTGGCCTTTTGGTGACTATATCGTTGGTGGAGACTGGTTGTATGCGTGGTCCAGTAACATACCTCTATTGGGACTTGGCTAGAGTGATCAAGAAGTATTACGCATCATATAATCAACTTAAAAGAACCCGCAACAGCCCGGAAAATGGGGGCCAAGCTAACGGATCTTTGATCAACAGCTTAAGAAAGTGGAAATATATTTCAAGTCATTGAACTACCGTTTTTTAAAAGAAAAATCTCAATTTTTCAACATGGCACCGGATGTCGTCTGCTAACCTGTGAGAGGTTATGTGCACAGTATTTGCAGTACTGAGTCTCCAGTTCACTGCAGAACTAGAACATATTTAAGTTTTCTGCCCGATGTATGTTCAAGTATTTGTCGCTGAATTTTGTCAAGAGGTCAACGTTCAACATGGCGTTCCTGCTTGGTTGTGAGGAATCGTGAAGTTCTAAGTCTAACCTGTTCGATGCACTGCTCCTGGATCGTTTGTTCACCAACGCAGAGGTCGTTACCAGGAGGAGTTTTTTTTTTTCAAATAAGCAGATAAGTATATTTATTGCTACATGCAGCGTGAAACTTGATAATTCTGGTTTGACAGGGTTCTTTTTTACATGTCATATGTATTTCGATGTTTTTATGTGTCTGTGTTAAGTGCGGGCGGTTGGAAGGGAACTTTGAATCTGCCATACCTCTATGGACGGTTGTAGATTCAAAGTCGTTCTGTAGGTTGCATCTAGTTTTTTTTTTCTTCAAATTAAGGGGCCGGCGAACATTGCTGAGTGTTACTGCCTTATTTGAATTAATCAGATCCAATATCTGTCTAGTTGTGTAAGTACTGTTAATTGTAAAGTTTGTTATTGTGGTATAGTTAATTGTAATTTTTTCTTCAGTTCTTCCTTCATGATTGTTTGAACTAATGTTGGCCCTACCTTGCTATTCTTCAGTTATTAGATGTTTTACATACTGTAAACTTCTGCTTCTCTTGCCATAAGTGTGCTAGAGCTACATTTTGTTCATTTGTTCTGCCATTTATACAGTTCTACCTTATTTTGTCATTAGTATTCCTTTCATTTAGCTCTTGTCACTGTACTCAGTCCACTTGTTTGTATCTATTGTATTTTCTTGCTCCTAATATAACATCTGTCGGCGTCTGTGGCCTAATGGATATGAACGCAGTTTCATAATCCAGATATACCAGGTTCGAAACCTGCTGCAGGCGGTTTGGTAGCAGATCGCTTTGTGTGGATTTTTAACAATGGTATAAGCGCCGTACCGTTCAGAAAGCAATGTCAAACTACTGAATGAAAAAAAATTGCCTAGAAAAATCACAAACAGCCAATAAAAGCTGGGGTTGATTGCCACGTCCTGTAAAGGATAAGCAACTAACTTTTTTTTAATATAACATCTATATTACTATCTAATATTACATGCAGTTGGGGGATTTTGAAGTGGTGAAATAATTATTGCTGATATTGCTCACATAGTATTGATATTATGGTTGAAGTATTATTGGACCAGTTGTAGTCACAATAATAGTGAATTATGTCTGCCATTGAGTATTTTCTCAGGCAGGGTAAGAAGTCTGGGTTCCAGGGACCAGCTCTTCATAGATTTTTTATGGAGAATTTGCAGCAGGTAGAAGAGGAAGGAGGTGATGATATGTCTATGGAGGAGGAATGGTATTGGAGAGAAAATGAGTTGTTGGGGGTCATTGAAGACAGGAGAGGTGATTGATGATTTAAACGAAGAGGTGAGGGCACTAAAGTTGCAGGCCGATGTGGATAGATCTAACTTCAGATCATTAAAAGTGGATCTTGCAAATTGTAAATAGTCCTTAGAGACTGCCTTAATGAAGAATAAAACTTTGGACTCTGAGGTTCAGGACCTGCAAGATAATGTTGCATCCTGTCAGAGAAAACTTACCAGGAACAGTGATGATTTTTCTAGTACGATTATTTGTATTAAAGCAAATTTTTATAACACCCTGTGTTACCGGAGCCCAAAAGGGGAGCAAAGAATAGTAACACTGTTCCCTGCCAAGCATGTCGTAGAAAGCGACTAAGGAGGGTTGGGCATAGGGATGGTTACCCCATCCTGTTAAAAAAAATTTAAACCACAAAAAACTTCAACAAATATGGACAAATCAAATGAGAACATGGAAAGAACTTCAGATGATGGCACGTAACAGGAGGACTTGGCATGTGTTTGTTGAAGGCCTATGCTCCTTTGGGAGTGGAGGGTTATGATGATGGAATTTTTATAAGGCAAAGGAGGCTTTGGAAGCTCGAATTCAGGCACAAGTTGCTCAAATTCAGGGTCTTAGGGTTCAGGTGGCCCGACTACAGCCACATATATAGGAGGCACATAAAAGGAGATTAAAGAAAATGGCGAAGAAAAAGAGAGCCATGTGGGAGGTAAAGTTGGAAAGTAAAGTGGCAGCATTTGATCTTGAAAATCAAAAACTAACATGCCTTCAGGGTCAGCAGGATAATTTGACTTTTGATAAATTGGCTAACTTTGAGACATTACTCATGGAGGAGAAGAGTAAAATTGTAAACCTTGAAGAGGTAAATAAGAGGCAAAGTGAAGAGATTTCACTCAAAGATTTGGAGATTGCTAAAGCAAGAAAAAGGGTTGATAGTTTCCTGGATGTTGTGGTAAACAAAAATATATTGTCAAACATTGGTTATGAAAAAACTATTGTACAACATGCCAGTGGTACTAAGTGTGGTAAATACAGGTCACCACAACCTGATAAGGTTAAGATATCATGTCGAGGCAGATACAACTTCCCTCGACATCACCCTAATGCCAGTGTTTCTGGTCTAAACAATACTGCCTCTTCTGAGAGTAAATCATGGCGACATGCCAGCAGCAGTAAAAACAGTGTGACACTTATTACTGATGATAAAGTTAATAAATATGGAAAAAAACTTACCTGGTCAAACTGAGACCAGAGCGTCTGGAGAAAAATGCTTAACTATGCCTTTTAAGCTGTCTTCTGCGACATGCTACAAACCTTCAGGCTTAAATGGAAATAGGTATCATACTCAGTCCAAACAGTATGATACATCATATAACACAGATAGAACATCCATGAGAAAGAAAAATAACAATGTATCTCATGTGACTAAAGGTGCTTACCACCCCTGCTCACAGTTTAATGAAAATGGGATGACTTATGGTGGTACAGGTGCATACTCACGCACTGAACTAGTGTGAAATCTCCCACCAGGCACTACATGGCAGGAACTGTGTGAATTTTTCCAGTTTACTGCTGACGTCGATTTTGTACGTCTTTTGCTTTTCAACAGTTTCAAAGATAGGGAGGCACTTGTTTATTTTTACTCAAATAGGGATGCATGCAGGGTTGTGGAGCGTGACAACGGAGTTTACTTTCGAGGCTATTGTCTTGATTTGCAATTGCTACATCCATCAACAACACACATATTTTAAGGGTCATTCTTATGTAGAAGGCACACTTCTTGAGACTATTCTTTGACTATTTCATTGCTCTTTGCTATGCCGAGCATCTAACGTTGTTAGATTCTCTACTTAATAGACTGTGTATTGTTACTTATGGTCGCATGGTGCGAAAGATTTTCTCTTTTCGTGATGACTTCATCACTTATATTGATGATATTTGTCTATTTCATCAGACTTGGGAGGAACATGTTATCGGAATTCATTCTTTGTTGAATACCTTGCGTCTTCATCATCTTACTGCTAGACCTTCTAAAACTAGAGTAGGATTTGCTGAAATTTCTTTTCTTGATCCTAAAGTAGGAGGTGGGTTTTTTAAACCTGAGGATTCTACTATCTCGAAAATATTGAATCTTGAAATTCCTAGGACTAAGAAACAAGTCCGCAGTCTGTTAGGCTTGGTGAATTTACTAAACATTTGCTTTTCCAAATCACCAATTTTGAGATTACCTGACGCTCGTTTTCCATTTACCCTCAGCGTAGACGCCTCTGTTGCAGGAATTGGGGGAACGCTGATGAGTTGCCTCATAAAAGACAAGAATGGGAAACTGCTCAGCAATATACAAGAGCAAATGAAGAGGTGGACAGAATATTTTGGGGACCTTCTCAATAGACCAGCTCCACAAAACCCACCGGACATCCAGCCAGCAGAAGAAGGGCTACAAATTAACGGTGAAAGACCAACGAAGGAAGAAATAAAGAAAGCCATAAAGCTTCTAAGAGATGGAAAAGCGTCTGGACCTGATGGCATTCCAGCAGAGGCCATCAAAGCAGATATCGACACGGCTACAGAGATGTTATATAAATTACTGGGTAAAGTCTGGGAAAAGGAAGAGATACCAGCAGAATGGAAGGAAGGATATCTGGTTAAGTTGCCTAAGAAGGGAAATTTACAATAGTGCACAAATTATAGAGGAATAATGTTACTATCAGTGCCAGCAAAATTATTAAACAGGATTATCCTTGAGAGATTAAAAGAGTCCATAGACAAGAAACTGAGAGATGAACAAGCAGGTTTTCGACAAAACAGATCATGTACAGACCAGAAAGCCACTTTGAGAATAATAGTTGAACAAAGTCTGGAATGGAATTCACCACTATACATCGGATTTGTGGACTACGAAAAGGCATTTGACAGTGTAGACAGAGAATCACTTTGGAAATTGTTGAGGCATTATGGAGTTCCCCTGAAGATCATTAATTTAATAAAGAAAACATATGAAGACATTACATGCAGAGTTCTTCACGAAGGACAGCTTACAGAACCGTTTGGGATAAGAACAGGAGTGCGACAGGGATGTCTCTTGTCTCCATTTCTTTTCTTGCTGGCAATAGATTGGGTTATGAGATCATCGGCAACACACAACAGAAATGGAATCCAGTGGACTCTGACTAAGCAGTTGGATGATCTGGATTTTGCTGATGACTTGGCTCTTCTGTCCCATAGCCGTAATCAGATGCAGGACAAATTGAAAACACTCGATGAGAGGTCACAACAATTGGGTCTGAAAATACACAGGGAAAAGACAAAAATAATGCGAATAAATGCAGGTAATGATAACAGGGTTGAACTTGAAGAAACACCAATACAAGATGTAGAATCATACACATATCTTGGCAGTAATATAGACAAAGTTGGAGGGACAGACAGCGATATCAAAATAAGAATACAAAAGGCAAGAGGAGCTTTCATTGCATTGGGAAATATATGGAGATCAAGAGAAATAGGATCCAACACGAAAATAAGAATCTTTAGCTCAAGTGTGAAGTCAGTCCTGTTGTATGGCTCGGAGACATGGAGAACAACAAAGATAACAACCAGAGGGCTGCAGACTTTCATAGATGGGTTCTTGCGTGGAATGGAGGGATTGAAATGGTATGACAGGGTTACCGGCGTGGAACTGATGACGGGAGCTAGACGGGTGCCAGTGGAACAAGAGATGAGAGGAAGACGATGGCGATGGATAGGACACACGCTGAGGAAACCTGTTGATGGCATTACAGGGCAGTCCTTGTTCTGGAACCCCCAGGGCAAGAGAGGCAGAGGAAGACCAAGAAGTACATGGAGAAGAGAGTTGGAAACAGAGGTGAAAATGATGAGGAGAACATGGAAAGAACTTGAGATGATGGCACGTGACAGGAGGACTTAGCATGTGTTTGTTGAAGGCCTATGCTCCTTTGGGAGTGGAGGGTTATGAATGAATGAATGATGCAGCAGTTTGGAGACTACTTGCAACCAAAACTATATGTCAGCCGCAAATTATCGCCTACAGAGCAACGGTAACCCATTGTTGAGAGGGAGCTCCTGGCGATCGTCTTCTGTTTTACAAAGTTGTAACGGTACCTGATGGGAGCACGATTCACCATGGAGACAGACCAAAAAGCATTGACATATCTCAAGACAGCGAGATTCGAAAACGAAAGGGCTGCCAGAGCCTCGCTCGCCCTTTAACCATATGACTATGACATCAAAGCCATTAAGGGAAGCCAAAATGTCTTGGCTGATGTTCTCTCAAGGTGTATAAAAGACCATATCTCACCTATCAACTCTACGATTACGGTTGATTCACAGAATCTCAACTAACCCATGAACAAACTTCATGATGCCCTAATCAAGAAACTACTACGTTTATAATAACGTCTTCGTATGACAATACTAAATTTGTACAGTTATCATATGACTGATATGAGTAAGCAGTTCACACAGCAACAGGATGATGTTGAATTCTCCAATGCTCGAAATGGTGTAATATCTTGTTGAACTCAGCGCACTCTTTATAGATGGTGTGCCTTAATGACAGTGCTTATAGTCAAGTAATAGACTTTCGAACACACCTTATGTGCAATGTTTAAAATGGTGTCATTTCCAGACATTTTTGGCACGGACATGTGTTGTCAATTTTTATTGGAATAACTTACATCTCCACTTAAAGGGCCGTAACTCTGAAATGACTGACTCGAAATATCAAAGAGACATAACTACGAAATATCCTATTGGACTAATTTTCGATTGCTGATTACTATATGTATGGACATTTGGATTCGTACTGACGTAATATCGCATGGAGAACAATCATGGACATGATCAACGATGGATTTCAACATACGTTTAAAGACAGTGTACAAACATTTATTAATTAGCGGAATGACATTTCCTTATAGACTTTAACTATTATGTGTAATATTAAGAGGTGATTAATGTGAATTCACCTGGAATTGTTGAGTCTATGACACAAATTTATGTCACACTCACATTGAACTTTGCAACATTAATTGGCTATTATGCCATACTATTATCTATTGATACAACACATAGGCTTGGTCTTATCTATTGCCTACACAAATGTGTCATATACAATATTGTCTTGCTTCTCTTACCATTAATATGTTATGGTGATGACATATAATTCTGAGATACACTAGATTTTATTCATTTGACAAAAATGTCGCTGTCATACACCTTATTACTTGGTTGTCTGCCTCATGTCATCTGTTGTTTATATTACATGATTGTATTTAGTATAATGCTTTGCATTATGACGTTTAATTAAGATGACATTTCGTGATTACTGTTACTTGACGTGACAGATATGTGTTTTGGACGGTGTGCAGTATGGGAATGCCTGGACTGATATCATAATTTTTTTTTCTTACATGTTGGCTGGTCTTGCTATGGTTACCTCACATTGCTGTTAAAATGATTTATGTCCTCTGTAGTCAATGGCTTTGGTAATTTTCTTACTAATGTCCACACCTCGAGTGTTTATTTGCCTACTCTGTGGCACAAACCTGGGTGCTATACTCGTTCTACTAACAGTGAAACTTGATGATACCATCTTTTCACTCTAGTGATGTCTGAACTCACACCACGTAAATAATGAAAACTTCGTTTCCATTATTTGACGGGGGGTGGGGGTGGGGGGGGTGAGAGTAGATGTTATGAGTAAAATTCATAACATGTCTGTCGATAACAAATCTGTTCGACAAGGAGTCATATTTGTTTATGACCGGTGACCATTGGTTACAGGAAGTACGTCATTGCGTTTTGGGGCTGAGTAGCAAAAGTCTACGGTCGGTGTTAGCAGAAGTGAAGGATCTCTCTGGGTCTTTTCTGTGTGTTCTTCAAGGCAGGTGGACGTGTGTGTTATAAACTCCTGAGAATTATGTGGTTTCACTAGATCTTCATTATGTTGTTCCATCACTAGCTTACCCATATACCTCCGTGTGGTAAGACCATGAAGATGATTCTGTACAGAACGTGAGTACATTAAAATTGTGGACACCTGTCGAGGACAGCGTTTATCTACAGACATTACTGAGCTACTGGCTGCTTATATATATATATATATATATATATATATATATATATATATATATATATATATATATATATATATATATATATATATATATATATATATATATATATATATATATATATATATATATATATATTGCCAAAGGATAATATGGCTTTTCTGCTTAAATGCATGGAGCAACTTATGTGTGAATAAATTCAGCGTTCATTTGTCCAACCTGGCCTTTTGGTGACTATATCGTTGGTGGAGACTGGTTGTATGCGTGGTCCAGTAACATACCTCTATTGGGACTTGGCTAGAGTGATCAAGAAGTATTACTCATCATATAATCAACTTAAAAGAACCCGCAATAGCCGTGTTAGTGTTGATGCTGATGCACGTAGCGGACAACCGCCTATCTCGATAAACAATGAAAACATTGAGCGTGTTCTGAACGTTGTTCGTATTGACAGAAGACTTAGTGTAGAGAAAATAGTCTCAGAAGTTGGAATATCAGTTGGAAGTTGCCACAGTATTCTCCACAATGGACTGCACATGCACCGTGTTTGTCAACACATGTTCCCAAAATTGTATCTCCTGAACAAACAGTTGGGTTCTGCTGTATGACAATGCGCCAGCAATCGATCCCTACTGGTGAAGCAGTACCTCGCGACGCACAATGTGACTGCCCTGGAACATCCTCCATATTCTCCCGACCTGGCACCACCTGATTTTTTTTTTTTGTTCTCTCGCCTAAAATCGGCACTGAAAGGATGCTGACGACGTTATCACCAATGCGACAAAGCAGCTGAGAGAGGTGTCAAAGAATGGGTTCCAGGAATGTTTCCAGCAGCTGTATGGACGTTGGCAAAAGTGTGTAGTTGCCGAAGGGAACTATTTTGAAGGACATGTAGTGTAAATAATTGTATTGTTACTTATTTCTATACAATACACATATTCCGGAAACTTTGTGAAGCTACCTCGTATAATATCACTGCACAGTATTGTTCAATTCATACTTCAATCTTGTAACAAGTACGTTGTGACCAGTTATTATACATTCTTATTATTAGAACTCACATCACCTATCCTTACATCTATACCTTATCACCCAGTATAGGGGGGTTTGAGATGTCAGGTATTGGTAGTACCTCTGGTGAAGGAGCTGTCATGCCCTTTTCAGGGCAGCTCGGCCACCTTTGGTCCAAACCTGTCATCCAGCTCTCACCTGTGGCTCCTCGTAGTTGTCAGCAAGCGACCGCGGCCCCCCCCCCCCCCCCCCCGGGAAACGGCTTTGACAGGCCGGCTAAACTAGATGAGGGTAGCCGACTGGTTATAAACCTTCGGTGAGTTAGGGTCTGCCTACCCATGCATGCGGAGACTAGATTCGATAGACTGCGCGGAAGAAACCACCTGCTGGTTCAACGGGCATGACGGCGATTACCAGCAACGCGCTGTGGAGCGTAAAGAGCACAGCGAGGCACGTAGAAAACCCTGGTCATCCACTGCACCTGACTTCATCTCCAGTCGTCTTGACTTGTCTTGCCACTGGATTCAGATGGACCCAGGCGAGAGAGTGAGGTCGACGAATTGCGCAACTCTTCCTCACTTTAATCTAAATCACTGCGCAAGTCACTCTTTCATCCATTCACTCACAACAAGTCCTGTGGCGATGGGCGAGTGGCGAAGCGGCAGGCGTGGGTACGCTGGCAGTCGTAGTCGCAGACCTACACACAGGCTGCTCAGGCCATATGGTCGTCTTCCACTGATCGGAGCAGCAGTGGGATTCGGCAGCCCCCTGAGTGACTGAGCAGCCCTCTTTAGGAAAGCACTGCTCACCTCCATGGCATGGGGCAGGGGCTAGAAGAAGAAAGACGAGAAGCAGGGGTTGGATTTGCAATCAAAACAGCAATTGTCGGCAAGTTAGCGGGGCCCCCAAAGGCAATAAACGACCGACTCATGACGGTCAATATCCCCCTGCTTTATGGAAGGGAACATGCCACCATCATTAGCGCGTATGCACCAACTATGACAAACCAGGATGACGTCAAAGATAAGTTTTACGAAGAATTGCATGCAGTCATTGCATCAGTTCCTAAAGCAGATAAGCTCATCATTCTTGGTGACTTTAATAGAAGAGTAGGCTCAGATAACATCTCCTGAAATGGCACTATCGGATAGTACGGCGTGGGTCGCTGTGACAGCAATGGACTTCTTCTCCTCCAGACTTGCGCAGAACATGACCTCCTTGTCACCAACACAATCTTTCGACTTCCTACCCGCAACAGGACCTCCTGGATGCATCCTCGCTCAAAACATTGGCACCTAATTGACTATGTAATTGTTAGGAAGAAGGACAGGCAAGATGTCCGGGTGACCAAATCCATGTGTGGTGCCGAATGCTGGACTGATCATCGCCTCATTGTGTCTAAACTTAAAATTCGTATCCAACCAGCCAGGCGCCCTCAGAGGAAGAAAACTCAAAAAAGGCTGGATGTCACCAAACTAAAGAAGATAAAAATCAAACAGTCATTTACTGACACCCTAGAAGACTGTCTCAAATCTATCTCGTTAGACGGCCAAAGTGTGGAAACAAATTGGGCAGCCATAAGTGAGCAGATCTACAACACTGCTACAGAGGTCCTGGGTCCTGCCATCAAGAAACAAAGTAACTGGTTTGATGAGAACTCAGATGATATAAAGAAGATGTTGGCTGAGAAACATCATCTCCATAAAGCATATTTAAATGATCCAAAATCTACATCCAAGAAAGACGCTTTCAACAACATGCGTAGAATCGTCCAACATAAACTACGCCAGATGCGAGATTCATGGCTGAGTAATAAAGCAGATGAGCTCCAAGGCTATGCTGACAGCCATGACTTAAAATTTTTTACCATGCACTCAAAGCGGTCTATGGTCCAACATCATCAGGATCATTTCCCCTCCTTAATGCAGATGGAAAAACACTAATTACAGACAAGGCAAAATTCTCCAACGCTGGGTCGAACATTTTAATAATATTCTGAACCAGCCACTATCTATTAACGACGAAGCCATAAACCGCCTGCCCCAAATTCCTATAAATGAAGCACTAGATGATATACCAACACTGGAGGAAACTCAAAAAGCGATTCGTCAACTTTCTAGTGGAAAGGCCCCCGGCTCCGATTCAATTCCTGTTGAGGTCTATAAAGATGGCGGTACAGTTCTGATAGAGAAACTTCCCATGATCTTCCAGCAAATGTGGCAGAGTGAAACCATCCCACACGATCTCAAAGATGCGTCAATTATACATCTATATAAACGTAAAGGTAATCACCAAGACTGTAACAATCATCGAGGCATCTCACTATTATCAATCGCTGGGAAGATATTCGCCAGAATCCTTCTGAATCGCCTTACGGCTCATCTTGACAAAGGTCTTCTACCTGAAAGTCAGTGTGGATTCCGGAAAGAACGTGGAACCACCGATATGGTGTTCGCTGCAAGACAGCTACAAGAAAAATGCCAAGAACAGCACTGAGACCTGTACACAGCTTTCATCGACTTGACAAAGGCGTTCGACACGGTCAGTAGAGAAGGTCTATGGAAGATCATTGCAACATACGGCTGCCCAAAGAAATTTATCACAATAGTGCAGCAACTGCATGATGGAATGCAGGCTAAAATTCAGGAAAACGGTGAGCTATCGGAGCCTTTCCCCGTCTCAAATGGAGTTAAACAAGGGTGTGTACATGCACCGACTCTGTTCAGTATATCATGTTTTCTGCTATGCTGACAGATGCTTTCAGAGACGGGGACACAGGAATCGACATCAGATATCCTATTGATAGAAAATTGTTTAACCTTAGGAGGCTTCAAGCAAAAACCAAGGTCAAATCACACACCATCAGAGATCTTCTGTTTGCTGACGATTGTGCCCTCAATGCTGGCTCAGAGGCTGATATGCAACATAGCGTGGATAGATTCTCCGAAGCCTGTTCCAACTTTGGGCTTACCATCAACACGGAGAAAACAGAAATCATGTACCAACAAGCTCCCGGCACAATTTATACTGAGCCAATCATCAAGGTAAATGGTGAGAAACTGAATGTTGTGAACAGATTCACATACCTTGGTAGCACACTATCCCAGAACATCGTCATTGATGATGAGGTGAACACCAGGATCTTCAAAGCCAGCGGCACATTTGGCAGACTATACACCAACGTTTGGCATCGAAGTGGCATTAGTCTACAGACAAAGCTGAAGGTTTACAGAGCTCTGGTGCTTCCCGTGCTGCTATATGCATGTGAAACATGGACAGTATACAGGCGCCACGTGAAGAAGCTAAACCACTTCCATACAGTCTGTCTCAGGAAGGTAATGAGCATCAAATAGCAAGACAAGATCCCGGATACCGCCATTCTTGACAGAGCTGGTATCCCTAGCATCGATACTATTCTTATGCAGTCACAGATTCGCTGGGCAGGTCATGTAGTCCGCATGCCAGACCATCGACTACCAAAGATACTCTTTTATGGTGAGATGCAGAAGCGTAAACGATCCCATGGTGGCCAAAAGAAGCGCTTCAAAGACACGTTTAAGACTTCATTGAAAACCTTTGACATAAACCCTGGCACATGAGAAGCTGCTGCGCAAGACCGAACCGCTTGGTGCACATCTCATCGTACAGGTGCAGCGGCATGCGAATCATCCAGAAGAGCAGCAGCGGAACAGCGGAGACAAGCAAGAAAAGACCGTGTAAAAAAACCATCACATGAAGCAAACATTCCCTGCCCACACTGTCCGAGACCTTTCCAGGCCCGCATCGGGCTCATCAGTCACCTTCGTACCCATAGACTAACCTAACATATTCCTAATAATTGGATGAACAGAGTGGTCTTCATCACCCGTGATGGACGAACAACACATCATCCAGTGTATTCTAATCCTTGACTTTACGTCAGGAAGGGCGCTTCGTCGGGCCACAGTCTATCAGATATCATTGTCGGATCTGATCTATTTTGAATTTCAGTGGAGTCAGATAATTCAGGACAGCGGTGGCAGAGATAAAGATCTGGAGCAGACATGTATTCTTCATTGTATTTACCCATCGCTTTCTCTAAATTCTGTCCCATAGTTTCCGCGAGGCATTTCTTATTCCTTTCACGAGCCTAAACTTCTATTTAGAAAAATTTTCCTGGGGAACTATTGAGTTATTTGTTATTATCTCCTATATTATCTACTACCTATAGGAGACAAGTAATTACTTATCTCACCTTCGCCACAATTAGTGTGCGAATCACAAGAAATATTTAAACGGGCCACAATAACGTCACACGACCCTTGAAATTTAACACTATATGAAAACTCAAACCGAAAGAAAAATCATTGTATAAAACATGGGAAAACAGCAGGTCCCTATGAAAGTTAAATGATGAAAACTGACTACAGTAAAAGAAAAATTAACTATTGTGTTAGCGCCGGTAGAACTGAAGTCAGCTAACAGCTGTGACAAAAATTTTCAACTGTATTGTGTTACACCTGAATCAGTTATGCTTAAATGAGATGAATTGACATGTGGACATGTGTGGGTCAGTGGGGGAACAGGGCAACTAAAACGATTGTGTGAGTGAGGGGCATTGACTGAATAAGTGAGGCGGAGTGACAGACTTAATTGTACCGTGTACGGAGTGATGCAATTGTGTGCATAATGACTTTATAAATGCCTGCACGCGCACACACGCACACACGTATGTATGTATGTATGTATGTATGTATGTATGTATGTATGTATGTATGTATGTATGTATGTATGTATGTATGTATGTATGTATGTATGTATGTATGTATGTATATGTATATTAATATTTATAGTTTTCGCCTCATTATGTCATTCTTTCCGTTCCTAACGCTCCCAAAAACAGTAACACTCGCCAAAAGAGAAATGAATAAAGATTGGTGCATGTACCATGTGAATGGAGTGCTTGTTCAGACTTTTTTCAACACTGGATGTAAAACAAATATTTTTGTAAAATTTCCATATGTGTTTCCTCCAACAATTTGAGTGTAAGTAAAGAAAATGGATAATGAAACACCTCAGAAAATCAAAGTGCTCTTTTGATGGACAATCGAATGTTCACACTAACAACTAACATTGTTTTTCCAGAAGTATCTGAATAATTAAAATTCCCTTACGTATTGGGGCTTTAGTAATTTAATGCCCGCTATATGACGGGCTTTTACTCTAGTATATATATATATATATATATATATATATCGTACAATAGGTCTATCTTTATCACTGTCTGTTTCACATGTTTCTTAATTCTTTTTCACCCACATTTTGCTCTTTCATCGTTGTTCAAGTAATCTTTTAATCACCTTATCTTTCGGAACCCCCCATTTCCTCGTTAGAAATCTTGTGGAACAACAGCTTGGCCAAAGACAACTTCTTTGATATCTAAGCCCCGTATAAATATAGTCAGACATGCCATCTTGTAATATTGATTACAGTGGTATACACACATTTTGGCGCCTTAAATTGTATAGTTGTTCTTGAGTAATTTTGGGTTGCTGATTCCAAAACTGTAATCAGTTTTTTTCGATCAGCTCTAGTTTTTGAAATAACTAAGAATGACCATATTAGTAGGGCAATTGTTATGTACAATCCTAGAGTTAGGTGCTATAAGTGGCATTTTGACTTTAGTCTGCATTCATATTATATGTAATTACTGTGCATATATTACCAAAAATGTAATAAAACTTTATCACTAGCACTTGTTTAGTCAACACGCAAAAAGGATCTTTTCGAGGACTTCCTGAAATGTGATATGCCCGGACAGTCACGCTTAAGAGTCCAACAGTAATCTGCCATCATGTGGGCATCCCAAAGTCCCTGGTATCTCTCTTCCATTGTTTTTATATTTTGGTGAAATCTTTCACCTTGCTCCTCACTAAAGTTGCCAAGATTCTCCGGAAATAAATGTAAATGGTTATGGAGGTAGTGCAATTTTATGCTCATGTTGCATCCAAGTTCACAAAAACTCGACAACATGTTTCCAACTAATTCAGAATAATTGTCTGCTTTAAAGTTACCCAGAAAGTTTTGCACATCTACAACAAATGATGACCAGGCTGTGGACTCTGTTTTGTTCATGGAATCAATAAAATTTGGATCGTTTATTAACTTTCTAATTTGAGGTACATCAAAAATTCCAGCTTTATGTTTGTCTATGCTCAATTCTGGAAACTTTCTACATAAGTAATTAAAACAGGTACCATCTTTGTTCAGTGCCTCAACAAATTGATTCATCAAGCCAAGCTTTATATGTAATGGTGGCAGTAGAACTCTTTTTCGATCAATGAGAGGCTTATTGGCAATATTTTTTTCTCCAACTTTAAATTCATCCCTCAACGGCCACTGTTTCTTTGTCCAGTGCATATCTTTTGCCCTGCTATCCCACAAACATATAAAGCATGGATATTTGGTGAATCCCATTTGCTGGCCAAGCAAGAAGTTCATCATTTTAAGATCTACACAAACCATCCAGTTATGTTCTAAACACTTCAATTTTTCCAGAACTGTGCTTATTGTAGCATACTCCTCCTTCATTGTAGTAGAATGAGCAATTGGAATTGAGCCATATTTGTTACCATTGTGTAAGAGAACACCCTTCAAACTTCTTTTAGAACTGTCAATGAAAAGTCGCCACTCATCTGGTGTATAACTTACACCCATTTTGTTAACAAGACCTCCTACATTAGTACAAAACACAAGGTTGTTTTCTTTACAACAGAATGGAATAAAACCTTGCTCTCTGCTGCGATAAAATGTAACCTTTGTTTCAGCAATCAGTAATTTTTTTTTCTTTCAATCTTGAAGCCAAAAGTTCTGAAGATTCCTTGGAGAGATATAGATCTCGGATTAGATCATTTAGTTCAAGCTGGTCGAAGCGTTGAGCATCTGAAAAATCATCTTCGAAATCACTATCACTGTCACTTGTCGTTCCACATGCCACTGCTGTTTCATCTTCTAGCAGGGAATCCGAAATCTGACTGAAAGTTGGAATTGGTATGTCATCTCCGTGTGGAACAGGTTGCCTAGCAGAATCTAAATCTGGATATTTCCACTTTTTGTGATTTTTTTCATTAATTCCCTTAATATTCACAACACAGAAATAACAGTCATCATAGTGGTTCTTGGGCTCTCTCCAAACCATTGGAATTCCAAATTTTAAACATTTTCTTTTCCCACACGTCCACTGTCGCAGGTGTTCAACACATGTTTTGCAAACAATATGAGGAGCCCAAGACTTGTCCTGGTCACCTAGTTTTACTTTAAAGTAAGCAAAGTATGCCTGTTTCACAAAAACAGTAATATGCTTCCTATGTTCTTCTTTGAAAGTGTACTCTCCACAAATATAACAAAATAAATGCGGTGAAAGAAAACATGCTGTTCTTGAAGATGATGCCATTCTCTGTTAGAAGTGTAATAAAATAAGTAGCATACTAACATGCATGCAGTGGCTTAAAATCTAAAAAGGCAATTCTGGGAAGATTCTTGGATAACTGAAACTGAGAGTAAACAAGCAGTTTTCTTTTGTAAAGGACTAGACAGCAATAGTTTTTTTTACATAGCCTTATATAGAAAATATTGTAATAATACAGGGTGACCCAAAAGAAACGGGCCCGCGCGCGCACAATAAGTGCGCGCGCGGGCCAGTTTTTTGGGTCACCCTGTATTAATGAAATACAAAAATGTTTGTATCTCAAAAACTAGAGCTGCTACAGACAAGTAAATGTGATATTTGGATTGAGCAGGCCTCATTTATGTACAATCAAGAGTAAAATGTTTGGCACCAAAAAAAATTTTGTTTGTTTGTAGGGCTGTGTTATTTTGGAAGACGCCCTGCTGACACAATATGGTAGTCTTTTCATGGCTAAGCCGCAGTTTAAACAAACGACGGTCACTGCTTCGCAATACAATAGCCGGCGCGACAATGGACTTGGACGACAATGGACCCAGGACGCACACATGAATGATTATCGCCAGATGGGAACACATATCACATAAACTGAGAGATTAAAGGCCCGCCGCAAGCAAGATAATAAAACAGAAAAACAAGGAAAGCGACAATGGATAGCAGGATTTGTGACAGGAGAAGGCGAGTGATTTTTTTCTTAATAACAGGCTAATTTGAAAACACCGGATTGTCACGCAAACGAACCCATAGCACGGAATTGAAGTTGGTTGGCCGAAAACGCACCCCTTTTGGCCAGGACAGTCGCTGACAGAGCATGAAAGACGAACATGCAAAACGTGACAACTTGGTGGTCTAGCGATTGGTTTAGAGGCAGAGTTTCGCGTCACAGGCAATATTTGGACTCATATGGACTATTCAGGAATATAATGTACCGATAAGCTCATAAGTGGTCAGTACGAAATTTTAATTGTGTGGCATAGAAGACTTTTCCCAAAAGCAGCCTGCTATTATTAGTTCAGTGTGGATAACTAATTCATATCTGTGCTGTATTGTGTTCTTATAGGAGTTTGCGAAAAGGAAAAGGAGTGTGTCCAACAAAAGTCTGAGCCTACACCTTATGTGTTTGGTGTCTACCAGACAGACGCTAGTAAAGTGTACGTCTGGATAGTAGAATTCGCAATTTAGGACATCCTTCACTTCCTCAGTCAAGAAGGAAAATTTCTCGCCCACGTTTTACACTGGGATTGCGCATCATTGTATTCACCTTTTATCAAGTGCACAAATGTTGATTCTCATATTTACATCAAGTTCAACTCACTCAATAACGTATTCCCTGAGTCAAGAGTACATACTACCAAGCGGATTCTCATAATTATAGCACGTTCAGCTCGCGCCATCGCATATTTTGTGAATCAAGATTTCATATTTACAAACTGAGTCGCATATACAGCTAGCAAGTTCAACTCACTCCAACGCATTTTTTATGAATTAAGATTTCATATTCACAAATTGAGTGGCAAATACAGGTAGCCAGTCCAACTTCAAAGCATATTTTATGAATCAAGAGTACATACTCAAGTAGATGAGTCTACATACCAAGATCATTTCGTGAAGATCTCCAGTCTAGCCAGTACCGTTCAGAGATTAGACAACAGACATTTTCCTATGGCATCTGTCAACGGTTTGTCAATGCTACAGAGATATTGCCTAATATTGAAGGGCTGTGCATCGTCAAAGTTCTCGTTACAACAACCATTTTTATCAGTACGCCCTCGTCTTGGAGATAACCCACACAACATAACATCGACATAAATTGGACAGTCTATACATACTCGTGTATCATCATACAGTGGAGGAGCATTAAGAGACATAGGCAGTGTAGATTAGACATTATTGTGGTAACACCCAATATATCACATCATTACTTCACTCTTCACATAGTTTCATTCTCATAGTTAACTAACTACATTATTTATGCTTCATCTGTGTGTGTGTGTGTGTGCGCGTGTGCGTGCGTGCGTGCGTGTGTGCGTGTGTGTGTGTGTGTGTGTGTGTGTGTGTGTGGGGGGGGGGGGGGGAATTGTCGTTTACCATTATCACTTTTTATTTTCTCTACTAACCTTATATGTATATATCTTCTTCTTCTTCTTCCGTCCTTAGCCACCAACCGACGAAGCAGTCCGTGGCCAGTACGCCTAGTGGCGTCTTAGGGCAACAACAAATTGATCAATCTATCGCTTCCACCACGCCTATGGCGTCTTTGTGGGACAACAACAGACCAAACAATCTATCGTTGTTTCCGTAATCAGAGTAACTAGCAAGCAGGTGATCAGCCCACTGTGCGAAGTTTTTACGGGACGGGGTAAACAGCCCCATGCCCAACCCTCCTTAGTCGCTTTTTACGACATGCATGGTAGGGTGCAGTGTTACTATTCTTTGCTCCCCTTTCGGGCCCCGGTAACACACGGGTGATATATATATATATATATATATATATATATATATATATATATATATATATATATATATATATATATATATATATATATATATTTAATTAATAAACCTAATGACCGTTTGATCATTATCTACTTAGTTAATGTATAACTCGTGCTGTCGGTGTTAAATATTTACATACAGGTAAAATTCTACATTTAGATGAGATTGGGGGCTCTTTCTTTCTTTGCAGCATCTGAGGACAGGAGCTAAGGTCGTGGCGAAATAGAACACTTTCCATAATTTAGTAGAACTATCTAGTGGAAAGCATTGGTATTCTCTTCTTCTTGTCCTTATCACGAATAGGTCTCTTTCTTTCTTAACGAGCCAATTTCTGGACATTTCATAGGCCATAGCCAGCGACAACTACTGTTGTAGCTACAGCAATATCAACTTACGACAATATATATATATATATATATATATATATATATATATATATATATATATATATATTATATATATATATATATATATATATATATATATATATATATATATATATATATATATATAATATATATATATATATATATATATATATATATATATTGTGCGCTGTGTTGTTCACGAGGAACTCTGATATAAAAACAGAAAGAATATGATTATTACTCTCTCAAGCATGTCGTACAAGGTGACGAAGGACGAATGTGAATTTGAGTATGGAGATGGCAACCTCATCATGCAGAAATATTGTTACAGAAACCACCGCTGTAGGAGTGTGTACTTGATGCAGGTGTCCAGCAATAAGGAGGCAGGCCCTTGAGGTTACCTCATTTTTGTGTTTCTTTTACTTTATTTTTAATTGATACATCTACCACATGACATATACATATCTGGAGTGCATACAGAGCAGTGGAGTAAGCAACGAAGATCATCAAATATAAATCACATGTTAAATGATGTAATAATACCAGCACTTAATTTTTCCACTGATGAACATTTTGTTTCTTCTCTAGTAAAAGTCAAATAATTGTATTATGTGCCCATTGTCTGTACACCAATCAGAAAGACATTTCTTCTTTGAACTGCTATTCACGTAAAATAATGATGAAGAACTACAGTGCCCCAGTAACGTACATCAGCATTCCAGATGGTCATTCTATTCATAGATCCACGGCTTGTTGGCAAACTCATATTCTGTTCGCTCTTCATCTTTAAACAACAATGAGATTTCCCACTGGGCTGTCTGAACGGAATCACTCCCATGACACACATTGTGTCCAACGTCAATGCAGAAATCTCCATGGATGGTTCCTGGCTCAGAGACTAGCGGGTTTGTAGCTTCTAGTATTGTTCTCCTTGTTCATTCGAGCGTTCCCTCACTATTTCAAACATTATTCATGAGCTCATGTATTCCACAAGGGAAATGAAGAATGGTTTATCAGAGGTCTTTGGATGACCACATGTTTTTTTTTATTCTCAAAATTAAATTTGTTTACAATACAAAGGAGAATATATATATATATATATATATATATATATATATATATATATATATATATATATATATATATATATATATATATATATATATTTATATATATATATATATATATATATATATATATATATATATATATATATATATATACCGAAGCACATTAAAAACGCACCACTATTATATATACTGATGCCGAGAAGCTGGAAAAAAAATTGTGGGAATGCATTTTCCCCGTGTTTGTCATAAGGTAGAGAGCGAATGGCTGCTGGAATGGAAAGTGCATGATTCAACCCACGGGTTTGTGTACAGACTACATGAAAACAATGAAAGTTACACGTGCAACACGATTCCCAACAGCTACGCGTATGACCCTGAAAATGTGCACGCGTTGTGGCAGTATACTCGGTATAAAAAGGCCGTTGAGACAAAACACCCAGTACATGTGCTTGAAATGCCACGACTATCTGAAAACGACCGCCAACGAGCCATTGGTATGTTGGAGACCGGAATGAGCTCGCGGGCCATTGCCAGAAGGATGAATTGCCTCCACAGCACTATTGTACTGTACGTCTCAATGAACGTTACGGAACCAATGGCAGTGCCCGGGATAGACTTCGGAGTGGCCAACCACGAGTTACTACCCCTGCGCAAGATCGTCATATTGTGCTGAGTCACCTAGGAATCTTTCTCTCCCGGCATGTCAAACAGCAAGAGCAATAGTGGGTAGACGAGGGCAAGTCTCTCGAATGACAGTCATACGACGACTCAGAGATACAGGCCTTACTGCAAGACGACCTTATGTTGGGCCAAACTTGACTCACATACATCGTCAGCAGCGCCTGCAATGGGCAGAGCAACATGTCAGATGGACTAGACTGCAGGGGAATGCTGTCCTATTCACAGACGAGAGCAGATTCAACATATCTTTTGCTGATGGACGTATGCGGATTTGGCGACGGTGTGGAGAGCGCTTTGCAGATTGCTGTGTTCGTCAGCACAACCGATTTGGAGGTGGCAGTATTCACATTTGGGGAGGATTCAGTTTTCACCATCGCTTGCCTCTTCACGTCTTCCGTGGAAATGTTAATGCTGTGACATATCGAGATGAGGTTCTGGATGCATTGGCTGCTCCTGCGTTCACAAATTATCCAGACTTGCAGCTACTCCAGCAGGATCACACACGTGCGCACACCGCATGCATTACGCAGCAATATCTACAGCAGCAGAACATTGTGACGATTGATTGGCCTGCCCTATCACCAGACATGTCCCCTATAGAACATCTGTGGGACGAGCTTGGACGCAAAGTCTACAGGCAAGGTTCTCCAGCTAATCTGCAACAGCTCGAAGCTGCTCTTACACGTGAATGGGACTTGATTCCCCGGAATTTCCTTCAGAGACTTGTGCGTTCCATGCGGAGCCGCTGCCAAGCTTGTTTGCAAGCACACGGTGGACATACCAGATACTGAGGATAGTGTGAAAGAATTTTTTTATTGGTTGCATTTTTGGTTTTCTCCCTTGCCTGCACAGAATGCAATGAATTTCATAACAATCAAATGTACAAATTAATGACCAACATGGATTCATAGGAAAATGAATAAAGATTCCAAATGTGTAAACTTGTAAACACTTATATTTACATTTCACACTCTGTTCCTGGATTATACAGGTGGTGCGTTTTTAATGTGCTTCAGTATATATATATATCATACCGATAGGTTTTTGAGTTATTTTTGTCCCGTTTGAGTAAAGTGGATGTTGATAAAGTACGTGAGACAAAAAGGTGTAAGAAATAGATTTCACGGGTGAATAGCTTAAGGAGAAGATATGTCTCTGGAATGAGTTAGTTTCTCTAGTCCAGCCTATCTATACGACTATAATTTAGTACAAGACAACCTTGCCCTCCTTATACATATAAATATAAGTTTAACTACACACACACACAGCTATGTGACAACAAGACACACAAACGTGAAAAACTACGGTTAATTGGGTATGGGTCTGACCAACACACACAGGTAAGTTTCTTTTGTTGTTTATTATCATTTAAACTTGACAACATCAAACATCTAAAGAAAGAACAAATAAAATCAGAGTTACATACATATGAAAATAACAGAATAAATGTGCCCTCCCCCAATGGATAAAATAACCCAAAAAGTTAATAACCCAAAGTTCAAAGGTTAGCACTATGTTACAGGATAGACGGTAAAGAAACAAGTTCCTACTATATGCTACCCAGTAAAGTTAACAAGTTTAAGCAAAATCCAATGTTGGTAGAGTTCCTGTAACAAAGAAACAGATTCACTGTCTCTGTCATACAGTGGCCACTCAATCACGCTTACCTACTCTTGGTGATATCCCTTGGAAATACAATTATCCTGAATATAAAAATTGCCAGGTTTTATTTGCCAAACTGGCCCCAGTCCATCCTCTAACAGATAACGACTAGCGAGGTGAACACCGACTCTGGTGTGTGTTTTTTTCCTGGATGAATAAATATCACCGCCAATATTTGATGTAGAAAACGTGATCTTGGGGTTTTCAGTTAAATGAGGAAAATACTTCCAATCTTGGGAAACCTCTGGTTGCTAAAAATGTTACGGTTGACAAATGATGGCAATCCTAACGGCTGGCTCTATCGTAGAGTGCCGATTCTGAAACATTGTAAATTCTGGATTCTACACTTGAATACGACTGTCAGTTGTCGGTAGTATAAGTGTTCTTTTGTGTACCCCAGTGGGCTAGTAAAATTTGAGAAATATCGCTGGGTTTTGTAAGTCCCGTTAAATTTACAAGTTAAAATGTTTCTCATGTATCTTTGGCAAGTCACTTCTCACAAATAAAATTGGTGACGCACAAGCCAAGAAAACACAAAATTAAAAAATCAGTTAATGAAGAAAAAGACCAAAAGACCGCTGGACGCCCTTGTAGTGGTGTTGATGGTATTGTATGATGGTGTTATTACTACATGTAACTTGTATGAGGCCAGCTGTGAAGGCTCCTGAGATAAAATGTGGTTGAGAATTATCAGAAGGCCTTTCTTGCTACCACTACGACCTCACACTTAATTTTTTTTTTTCTTAATGAATGTGGCTACGTAAAGTGTCTAGGGTAATGATGTGTAATGTGGTGTGTTAGTTATAAATACACCCACAGGCATTTAAGAAGACTAATAAGATTAACAAGTGTTAAAATACACTGAACTAACTCACGTGTATAAAGTTTTTGATATAATTATATTACATTTATTTGTTCTGGATCAAGTTTTATTTTGACCAGAACTTGTTTTAAAAGAAGGATTTAAAATTTATGAAAATTATGCATGGAATGTTACATAATAAATACAAAAGTGTACATATTTAAGTACTAGAATAGTTAGTTTTATTCAAATGTTCTGGTAGTCAGCTACTAGGGAGGATATTTATTGTCTGTGCTGTTGGGGTGGTCTCATCACACCTGTCTATATTGACTACACCGTGTCCAGAAACTGGTGGGAATTTTTATGGGGATATTAGTCACTACCAATAGTTGGTGAATGTCCAGCAGACCAGAGGCTCACTCATCTTTTTGTAGCTCTGGTGCTGAAAACTTGCGGTCCCACCTCTCCGTGCTGGCGGACAATAATGGTGGTCTCTGTCACAAGAACTGCACAGATACACTCGAGTAAAGTCACCCACCGGATAGACTCTGCTTTGTTGTCGATAGAAAACTCACAGCTCTGCAATCAAAGTATGGGCTATGTGTCAAAAAATCTATTCTATACCCACGTCTGGACACCACACTGACACAACAACCACATCATACAGACAGGTCAGATCTCTCTGACCAAACAGCACAGTTACCATGGTGGGTTTACCTCAGATAGATCCTCCCAGACTATAGATTCTGAAAAATATTTATTAGTTGTTGGCCCTAAAAGAAGATAGGTAATCTGTTTCAACGCTTGATATATCTTGCATAATCCTTGCTGTAGTTTATGTACCTTGTTGGTCCCTAGACCCTGACTTGGGCGGGGGGTCTAGAGCAAAATCCCTACTGGTTTGTAAGGCTATATTATGATATGGCAGTATCAAATCACTCGAACATGAAACAATATTCAAAATATATAAAGAAATAATTTCAATCTTACCAGATTAAGAATACATAACACAGAATTGCTAGCAAAACTCAGCTGAGCTGCTGGCTATAGTATGGCGTCCCTAAATTTATTCACTGTCTTTCATATGGGAACACACCACACTTTAAAATCTGTGTCTAACACTGAACAATTATTGAAGAATGACCCCAAATGCGCTCTGAGCGCTAATGATATGATTGTCTGTGGCCAATCACTGCCAAGGTTTATTTTTAATTTCAAATTTCTACACTAAAGTCATTTCAGTCATGCTTCAGTCAAGTATGGATGGTTATCTGTTAGTCTGTCCGTCTCTACTTGTGTTTCTAAAAAAAATGTGCTTGATTTTTGAAGCAACCTTTCTCTCCCCTTAAAATTTTGTCGTAAAAAGTTATATTTAGACACAGCTACCGCTCAAAACCCCTCTCCTCCATAATAAGTAACTTTGAACACCTGTTCCCAAGGTCGTGTTTTTGTGTGCAAATTGTGACACTTTTAGATTCAATATAGTCTAGCGATGATGTGAACTACACTGTCTTTTGTCATTATCTTCAATATTATCTATCCGTTTGTAAAATTAAGATCATATTAGTTCACTGCTCAGAATAGGCCATCCGGCCAGCTAATTTTTATATTCCTAACATTAATATTAAGAAAATTTACTTTTTAAATTTTTGTAATTTTCCTACCATCCGCGTTCTGCCGCTCAATTCAAATCAAAATCTTAGTATCGCAAAAGCGTCCATTTCCGTACCTCGTGTCAATTTGGGGGACGTGAATTTTTTACTTTCCTCCATCCCCCCCCAATTGCGTCTCCTTAGCCTTGCTACGCAATCTTTCCAGTCATATTTTTTCCTTTTTGATCCTCCGTTCCCCTCCTGTCTAGCAAGGCAAAATTTATAGAGGATGATGACCCGCGGTCTAGGCGATCATGTACATCAGCAGCTTACGCATTATGTTTTTTATCCTTAAATGTTATCTTTGGAGTATTTTACCGTTGTATCTCGGTCAATTTCACTACACATCTCCCCACTTGAAAACATGCCTATGGCAAGTTCCAAAACCAGCGATACACATAGGTAAAATTACTCCTCACGTCTGCCACTACTCTAATTTTGATCACAGGGGTGCCGACTGAGGAAATCTGCACCGACATTCAATTTGCCTGGGATATATTGGATACTGAACTGATATGGTTGAAGCAATAAAGACCACCTCAGCAATCTTGCGTTTTCATGCTTAGCCTGAGACAAGAACACGAGAGGCTGATGATCCGTCTCCACCACAAAAGTCCTACCATACAGATAGATTTGAAACTTCTTTATTGCCCAGATTAATGCTAAACATTCTTTTTCGCTTGTGGAGTATCCTTGTTCCGCCTTATTCAATTTGCGGCTTGCATAAGCGACTGGTTTCAGTTCCCCATCAGGTGAAGATGATCTTTGCAACAAAGCCCCTCCAAGTCCTACATTACTGGCATCGGTTCTTAAGACAAAGTCCTGTGTCAAATCAGGCAGTTTGAGAATAGGCTTGCTAGTGAGTTTTTCCTTTAACTCTTGGAACGCTAATTCACATTGTGCAGTCCAAATAATTTTATCTGGAAGTCCCTTGCGAGTCAGATCAGTCAGAGGAGCACAAATGGCGTTAAAATTTTTGATGTATTTCTGATAAAATCCGCATAACGACACGAATGATCGCACGTCCTTTTTGGTTTGCGGCCTAGGTGCTCTCTGCAGTTTTTCCAAGTTCTTAGGATCAGGGGTCATATTACCCTGATATACAGTGTGCCCCAAGAATTCCAACTCTTTGCATCCAATACAACATTTTGTTGGCCTAGCAGTTAAGTTCGCCTCCCGAAGTCTATCAAACAACATCTCCAGAGCTTCAATGTGTTCTTCAAATGTCTCTGTGGCGACGAGTATATCATCCATGAAATTCGTGATACATGGGTTATTCAGGGGGTCCAACAATTTTCGCATCATCCTTGAAAACACACTCGGAGCATTTTTCAGTCCGAATGGTAGCATATTGAATTCATAATGTCCATCCGAAGTGCTAAAAGCCAAATAAGGTCTCACTTCAGGCTTCACTGGGATCTGGTAATAGCCTTTACTAAGATCCACTTTTGAAAAGTATTTTGCCTTGTTCAGTCTGGCAAATAACTGTTTTGTGTCTGGTAATGGATCCACTTGTCCTTCTGTGACAGCATTCAGTTTCCTGTAATCTATGCACAGTCTGTGTTCCCCAGACGGTTTCCTCAACAAAACGACACTAGAACTAAAAGATGATTCACTGTGCGAAATAATCCCCTCCTTCAATAAATAATCTATTTCTTCCTTTAATGCCTTCTCCTTCGCGAACGGAATAGAATAGGCTCTCATACAGATTGGGTTTGAGTCTACCAGTTTCATGTCATACTGTAGCAAATTTGTATGGCCTGGTTTATCTGTTAATACATCTGTATGTTCCTCCAGAACTTGTTGAACTCTCTCCCTCTGATTTTTAGTCAGGTGCTTACTGACTTTTACCTGTGCTGCGGTTTCACAAGGATGTAATGGGTATTCATGTGAGGTGAGTGGTTCCTTTTGCATCTGGGTTGCAATAGCTAAGGTCAATAAGGGGGTGCTTTCCTGGAGTGGTCTGTCCAGATACTTCTTTAACAGGTTTACATGATAAACTTTTTCCTTCCCCTTTTTGTCAATTTTATAGTTTGTTCTAGACACCTTCTCTAGAACCGTATATGGACCTTGCCAACCAATTTGTAATTTATTCTGGCTTCCGGGTAGTAAAAGCAGCACCTTCTCTCCGACTGCCAGTTCCCTGTCCTTTGCCTTCCTATTAAAATATGCTGCATGTTTCTTCCTGGCTTGTTTCAAATTATCATTTGCCAGTTTCCATCCAGCTTTCAAACGAGTGGTCAGTTCGTTCACGTATTGATACGATGAGGTAACAGTCTCTTCCGCCTTCTCATCTGTCCAGGTCCTTAATAGAGCTTCTAAAGGCCCTTTTATTGGCCTCCCAAATAGCAGAGTTGCGGGAGCCATCCCGGTTGAACTATGTGGTACCTCCCGGTACGCAAACAATGCGGCGGGCAGGAATTGATCCCACAGATCCGGTTTTTCGTGTGCCAGCTTTCTCAGGATAGAAATGAGAGTCCCGTTGAACCTCTCTACCTGGCCGTTCCCTTGTGGATGGTACGGACTACAATGAAAGTGCCTGGCTTGAAATAGCTTAAAAACTTCTTCCGTTAGTTTCCCCTTGAACTGAGAACCATTATCCGTCAAGATTTGATGCGGGAATCCTAATCGGGTAAATATTGTAAGTAGTGCCTCTGCTACATGTTTTGAATCAATTGATGGCAGGGCTACCGCCTCTCCCCACATAGAACAAGTGTCCACCAGAGTAAGGATGTAACTGTTCCTCCTCTTGGTCCGAGTGAGAGGTCCTACAATATCCACTGCAACCCTCTCAAACGGTGTTCCCACTATGGGCATTTCCCCTAGAGTTGCAGGAGCAGTCCAGTGCTTTGGAGCTACCCTTTGACATTCTGGGCAGGATTTGACATATCTTTTTATATCCTCCGTTATCCCTGGCCAGAAGTAATGACAAGCTATACGCTGTCCGGTGGCGCTGATCCCCATGTGACCACTGAAGGGAATCGCATGTCCGAGTTCCATCACTTTATCTCTATATGAAATGGGAAGAACCAGCTGGTTGTGACCATTTGTTCCAGTTCCGGCTTTCCTGTATAAGAGTTTATTCTTCATGAAATATTCCCCCTTGCTCGGAGGTGTGTGGCATTTTGGCAATTTTTTAAAACAGGGCTTGAGTGTCCTATCCTCAGCCTGCGCCTTCCTCATCTCCTCTGGATGAGCATTTATAGGTTCACCTTCTTCCTCCTTCTTCTGTGACCTGGTCTGCACTGTCGCCATGATCACAGGTTTCTCGGGATTCCCCAAGAAGACGTATCTACACCCCAATATCAGAGGGTAGATTGGTTCATCTATCACTGCTGCTCTGATTTCTCCTTCCACATAGCGAGTTTTCACCGTTATCCTTGCGATGGGAAGTGTCATGAGTGGTATGTCCTTAGTCGCCCCTTGTATTTCCACTGTTTCTGTGGTATACTGACTTGGGTCCACTAGGCTAGACTTCACAACTGAATCATAATCCAAACCTGTATCATAAAGGCACCTTATGGTGACCCCATTACAAATAACATCTTCACAAACTGGGGGGTGATAAGGTTCCTGTTGTCCCTTAGGATTAACCTTTAATCTTTGCGTCCCCGACTTCATTGCAGCAATGTTTGAAGGTTTCCTTCTACAAAATTCGGTGTTATGGTTATCCTTCTTGCACCATTTGCACCATCTTTTTCCTTGGTTCAACGGTTTTCTTTCATTGAACTTTTGGTCATTGAACTGTGAGTTTCTGTCGCGATAGTCATTTCTTGGCCGCTCAAAATTTGTCCTACCCTTATTTCCCTGCTCTCTATTATCAAATTTATTAAATTGCTGTGGAGCTTTAAAATTGTCTATGTGCTTCTTCTTAGCACCACTTACCTCTGCCTGAGCTGCCTGATACCTCTCAGCAACATTTAAAATTTCCCCCAACTTCTCTGCACCTTGTTCCATGAGAAATTTTCTCATGTCTGGAGCCATGGACTCTCTCAATTGCTCAATCATGATCATTTCTTTAAGATCTTGGGTCTTCCCCAGAGCCGTCCATTTCTCCAAATAGGTTTCTAGTCTGGCAGAGAATTGGTGGTATGTCTCCCCAGACAACAGTTTGGCATTTCTAAATCTCTTACGATAAAATTCACCATTCTTCTCGTACCTTAATAACAAAGCCTGCTTTAACATGTCATAATTGTCTTGGTCTTCTCTGTTCATTTTGGCAAATACTTCATAAGAAGCACCCCTCAATCCCTGTGATAGCTTTAAACTCCACCTCTCTCTCTCTAACCCATATGTAGTAGCTAATAACTCAAAACGTCCCAGGTACCCCTCTATGTCATCGTCTTTCTCAACAAAATGGTCTAAATGAAACCCCATAGCTGAGTTTGAGGCTCCCATACTGGGCGTAGCATCTGAGGCAAAAGGGCTGGCACCATTTTCAGGGGCCGGGCCTTGTAATTCCAGCTCCCTTAGTCGTAATTCGTGCTCCCTCTGCAACCTTCTATCTTCTTCCTCCCTTTCGGCCTTTTTATCTTCTGCCTCCCTTTCGGCCTTTTTATCTTCTGCCTCCCTTTCGGCCTTTTTATCTTCTGCCTCCCTTTGCTGTCGTTTTTCTTCTGCCTCAATCTGCAGCCTCTTAATTTCTCTATCAGCCTCAATTTGTAATCTCTTTTCTTCAGCTAACCTGTCAGCCTCTAATTTTCTTTCAGCCTCTTTTTCTAATCTCCTTTCTTCCCGTTCAATATATTTATCACATTCAGTCGTTACGTATTGAATTAAAATTTGACCATCCATCCCCATCTCCTTCGCAGTGAGCACAGCAGCTGATCTAAACTTTGCTAGCTCTGCCATACTTTTTGGACAATATAATAATATACAAGATAAATCTCTAACCAGTAAATACACTAAGTACTTCTAATTACTATATGACTATAGTCTAACTAATTCTAACTAACCAGTTAACTAATTAATTATTACTGGCTGTGAAGATTCACCAACTTTTATCTGCAGGGACACTTTTAATTTTAAAGGAAATTTTACAATTTATTTCCCTACTTTTATTTCTCCCACCAGGAGATCCTAATTTTACTGTTGGGCTAATTATCCCTGGACAAGACCCCAATTTATGTAGTGGTGTTGATGGTATTGTATGATGGTGTTATTACTACATGTAACTTGTATGAGGCCAGCTGTGAAGGCTCCTGAGATAAAATGTGGTTGAGAATTATCAGAAGGCCTTTCTTGCTACCACTACGACCTCACACTTAATTTTTTTTTTTCTTAATGAATGTGGCTACGTAAAGTGTCTAGGGTAATGATGTGTAATGTGGTGTGTTAGTTATAAATACACCCACAGGCATTTAAGAAGACTAATAAGATTAACAAGTGTTAAAATACACTGAACTAACTCACGTGTATAAAGTTTTTGATATAATTATATTACATTTATTTGTTCTGGATCAAGTTTTATTTTGACCAGAACTTGTTTTAAAAGAAGGATTTAAAATTTATGAAAATTATGCATGGAATGTTACATAATAAATACAAAAGTGTACATATTTAAGTACTAGAATAGTTAGTTTTATTCAAATGTTCTGGTAGTCAGCTACTAGGGAGGATATTTATTGTCTGTGCTGTTGGGGTGGTCTCATCACACCTGTCTATATTGACTACACCGTGTCCAGAAACTGGTGGGAATTTTTATGGGGATATTAGTCACTACCAATAGTTGGTGAATGTCCAGCAGACCAGAGGCTCACTCATCTTTTTGTAGCTCTGGTGCTGAAAACTTGCGGTCCCACCTCTCCGTGCTGGCGGACAATAATGGTGGTCTCTGTCACAAGAACTGCACAGATACACTCGAGTAAAGTCACCCACCGGATAGACTCTGCTTTGTTGTCGATAGAAAACTCACAGCTCTGCAATCAAAGTATGGGCTATGTGTCAAAATCTATTCTATACCCACGTCTGGACACCACACTGACACAACAACCACATCATACAGACAGGTCAGATCTCTCTGACCAAACAGCACAGTTACCATGGTGGGTTTACCTCAGATAGATCCTCCCAGACTATAGATTCTGAAAAATATTTATTAGTTGTTGGCCCTAAAAGAAGATAGGTAATCTGTTTCAACGCTTGATATATCTTGCATAATCCTTGCTGTAGTTTATGTACCTTGTTGGTCCCTAGACCCTGACTTGGGCGGGGGGTCTAGAGCAAAATCCCTACTGGTTTGTAAGGCTATATTATGATATGGCAGTATCAAATCACTCGAACATGAAACAATATTCAAAATATATAAAGAAATAATTTCAATCTTACCAGATTAAGAATACATAACACAGAATTGCTAGCAAAACTCAGCTGAGCTGCTGGCTATAGTATGGCGTCCCTAAATTTATTCACTGTCTTTCATATGGGAACACACCACACTTTAAAATCTGTGTCTAACACTGAACAATTATTGAAGAATGACCCCAAATGCGCTCTGAGCGCTAATGATATGATTGTCTGTGGCCAATCACTGCCAAGGTTTATTTTTAATTTCAAATTTCTACACTAAAGTCATTTCAGTCATGCTTCAGTCAAGTATGGATGGTTATCTGTTAGTCTGTCCGTCTCTACTTGTGTTTCTAAAAAAAAATGTGCTTGATTTTTGAAGCAACCTTTCTCTCCCCTTAAAATTTTGTCGTAAAAAGTTATATTTAGACACAGCTACCGCTCAAAAACCCTCTCCTCCATAATAAGTAACTTTGAACACCTGTTCCCAAGGTCGTGTTTTTGTGTGCAAATTGTGACACTTTTAGATTCAATATAGTCTAGCGATGATGTGAACTACACTGTCTTTTGTCATTATCTTCAATATTATCTATCCGTTTGTAAAATTAAGATCATATTAGTTCACTGCTCAGAATAGGCCATCCGGCCAGCTAATTTTTATATTCCTAACATTAATATTAAGAAAATTTACTTTTTAAATTTTTGTAATTTTCCTACCATCCGCGTTCTGCCGCTCAATTCAAATCAAAATCTTAGTATCGCAAAAGCGTCCATTTCCGTACCTCGTGTCAATTTGGGGGACGTGAATTTTTTACTTTCCTCCATCCCCCCCCAATTGCGTCTCCTTAGCCTTGCTACGCAATCTTTCCAGTCATATTTTTTCCTTTTTGATCCTCCGTTCCCCTCCTGTCTAGCAAGGCAAAATTTATAGAGGATGATGACCCGCGGTCTAGGCGATCATGTACATCAGCAGCTTACGCATTATGTTTTTTATCCTTAAATGTTATCTTTGGAGTATTTTACCGTTGTATCTCGGTCAATTTCACTACATCAGCTTTCGCTAGCGCTGAGTTTCTAGATCGGATGAAGGTATGCAACTCTCCCCGCCCCTCTCGCGCACCGGCAGTAAGCGTACAATGTTAATTATTATTCAATTATCCATACGCGCACTTACATAAATATCGCCTGTCGTTAATAGCTATTAAATTGTCGGCGTCTGTTTGTCATCGTATGGTATTAAATAATAGGCACTTATAATAAATACACAAAATGAAATATAACGAGTATTCTTTTCTGTCACTATCCTTTGCGCCTAGAATATAAATCAGTCAACTAAAACCGTCTCTTCTTGTGTGAGAAAGCAGGTGGTGAAAATTAACATTATAACTGAACATCTGTTATAAAATAGCAACGCGTTATTTTATTTCCCTAGTTCTAACAGCTAGAAAATCCTAAGTGAGTTATAATGATAAAAGCTTAACACTTTTAATTGGTAAACGGTAACCCTTTTAAACACGAAACACTAATTTCTATTACCAGAAAATCAGAATGAAAATCCCCACGAATTCTATTAACACATTTTCCACAATGGTTCTAGAACTACGTGCTTAGACTATCCAAAAATTCTGAGTGACAACTGATAGCAGGTTTAAGAAAAAAAAAGTTAGTTGCTTATCCTTTACACGACGTGGCAATCAACCCCAGCTTTTATTGGCTGTTTTGTGATTTTTCTAGGCACTTTTTATGTTCAGTAGTTTGCCATTGCTTTCTGAACGGTATGGCGCTTATACCATTGTTAAAAATCCACACAAAGCGATCTGCTACCAAACCGCCTGCAGCAGGTTTCGAACTTGGTATATCTGGAATATGAAACTGCGTTCATATCCCTTAGGCCACAGACGCCGACGGTTTTAGAAAACACAGTTTATATATCATTATGTTTCTATGATCTATAGATGATGTTACTTTTCGCACTATTGTGTGAGTAAAGGAGAATCAGAACAGAGTTTCCCAGATAAAAGTTTACGGTCGGCCTTCTGGCGAGGTTTCAACCATCATCAAAAGACTTATACGGGTAACGGGGTTCTCGAAGATTTTGCCCGCTTCTGAAGATCAAAGAGCCCGGGGTTTTTCTGCCTTCCCTCTGTGTACGAACTTCAAAGGGTCTTTGATTTTTCACGTGCCGTCTTTCAGGTATCGTATGATTGACAGATAAGCTCGCGTGAGAAGACTTGATAAACAAACCTGATTCGCTACCTGTTATGACCGGCAGGTCTTGAAAGTTTAAAAACATTGTGTTAGCTCGTGTTAAACACAGAAAAAGAGGTAGGACTAAAAGTGAGTAAACACAGACTGTAAATGCATGGTTTTACTAGCAAATCATAGGACGCTACGAGGTCACAAACCTGTCAAATTACTGTAGGCTGTCTTTCCATTATACGTCACAATATATATATATATATATATATATATATATATATATATGTCACAGCGTGATTAACACAGCTGTGGACTGGCGGTGCTCCGCTGGGAGTAGGTACGTAATGTCAGTCGTGTATGTGAATGTAGTCAGTAGAGTGGTCTGAACTTAACAACACGAAACTGCGAGGTCAGCAGGTCAGGGGTGAATGCAAGGAGAGCTCTGATTGGGGCAGTGCGGAAACGGGGGTCAGGAGAGCGACGAGGTTTTTGGTGGTGATGGTAGACTTGAATTGTCGAGTGCGAGAAGATATTTATTTGTGTGAACATAATGCATTTTGTGATCTGGGATTCTCATGAATGGGATACACTTCGCTGACTATATATATTGTTGTAATTTTGTGGTGACAGTTATTTGAATACATCAGACAGAGTTGGGAATATTGCTAGTGTTGGTTATTACTTGAATGTTTTCCACTCCAACCCTCTCTCTCTCTCTCTCTCTCTCTTGTGTAGTATTTCGAGGACTAAGGCATATGTGGATTTAATATAAAATACCCTGTGTCAGGTGGGAGCTCGTATTTGGGTCCTCAAGTTTGATTATCTTTTCATGTTCTGCTTAAAAATAGAAAGTGTAAATTTGCCACTGTGTTCCCTTCTCTTGGTATTAGTTTCAAGGCAGCGCCAGGTCAGAAATCTATTTTGGGTCACTTACACTGTAGGACTGTTTTTCATTCACGCATTTGTCAGGTACTTTTTTTTTTGAATAGTGAGTCACGGGTCACGGATTAGCGATACGCAGTGAAGTGTAGCATTTTTTTTTTTTTTTGGCCACGGGTGATTTTCAGTTCACGAATTAAGCTTGAACAGTGTTGCAAGTTTAAAATTTTGGATATGTGTTAGAGGAGAATAAAGGATTAGGACTTTCATTAATGATGTAGCGAGAGCAGAAATACAAGGCGGTATTTATTATATACAGTACGCTATCACTTTACATGTGCAATAGCGTATAAGGACATTTGTGGCTCTTTGCAAGTTGAAGGTAGCTTCAGTTGATAGGCAAAAGCTGTCATTTATAGGTGTCTAGCTTGTAACTCCCTGTTGACGATGAAGATGTCTAGCCAGTTATGAACAGTTGGTAGGGATATAGTGTTACTTGCAAGTCCTGGTTGTACGAGAGTGCCAGATCTAACGAAACGTCAGTGCGACATTGAGCACTCCTCTGGTTAAGAAAACTACGCCGTTGCCGGCCAACGTCTGCAGTGTGAACCAAATTGTAGCAGGTTCGTTGTCATTCATTTTATTGTCTGGAAAGCTGAGATGACGAAGATGTTGCTGCTAATACATGTTGGGCAAACAAGTGGATGGCAGCCTTGGTAGCATTAATTTCAGCGTCTGACTGGTCAAGACTAGAGGCCGCAGCAGCGCCGTTTTGAAGCCAACAGTGGGACAGTGTTGTCACTACACAGTGTTTACTGGCTCAGGAGACGACGTACCTGTGGAAATCAAGTGGTTGAGTCGTCTTGTTGAACTGAGTGCATGCCGAACACTGGAGCTGGTGTGTTACAGTATCAAGCTTTTGCACACGAACGTTATGGAGGGTGCCAGAAGCTGAACAGTACCAGATTTACATTACGATCTTTGCCTTATACAAAACACTGCAGTCCATCATCACAAACTGTATTGAACTTTTTCTCACGTAGAAGGCTGCAGTACACCTTTGCAAACGGTTTTAACTTTCATGAACTCGTGAGATGTTATTGGAGTGGAGCTGGCAAAACCTCGCTTTGTGCTGACGACGGGCTAGCATACATTTGTGGTAGAACTTTGATGCGTGTGGACTGACTTTTTGCTTGACATCCCTGTGGTAGTTCAGTGAAGACAAGGCACTATCTAGAGACAAGGGGGGAACTTTGTGCCTTACATGAAAGTGCTAGGACCACTCAGGGGTCATCCTAAGTGACAATATTTGTAACTTTATGTAACTTTGTAACGTGTCGTTCGTTGTGTGGACCATTGGATCATTAGGGCCTAAGGTGCTGTGGATATCAACATCATCATCAGGAACCCAGACCTTTCGGAGATCATCAATTTAATTGATTTCTAGTAAATTTTCTTAATGAAGTAATATTATTATATATTATTTGACACTTATTTTTCTTTTAGTACCTTTCTACTTTATAATATTATATAATTAGTAATCATTCTTCCGTGACCTCTTTTCCATTTGGTTGGTGAGTACGTCATCCAACTGGTGTGGTGTTGCAACATACTAGCCTTTGGTCACTTCATTGTCTATTGTAGGTTTTTGTTATGTCTTCGTAGAAGTATAATTTTGGTGTCATTTGGTTGTTTTGTGGGGGTTTAGGATTTTCTCTTTTGCATTGTGGAAAGAGATTGTGCTAAACTGTTCTTTGAACTGTTGCTGTGTGAATTGTGTGCCGCAGCATGGGCACATAGAGCTGACTCTATTGGCTGCCCAGCATAATTCACGTTGCACATTTTAGTGTATTAGTGGTGCAAGTCTGGTTTGTTTGCACAGTGTCATATTTGTAATAGTGTTTCTTTGTCGTGTTTAATTGGAGTATTCTCTTGTATTCTTCTTACTATCATGTACATACGTTAATTTCCCAAACTCTTGGTTTCATTTGTTAACAGCTACAGTTTGTAATTAGACATATGCTGCTGTCTGAGTGTATCTTTTTTCTTATTCCACCTTACTGTTGTGTTTGTTCGTGTAGTAAGGTTGTCCTAATCATCTGCATTATTGTCAACATTGGTTGTATTTCTGTTTGTTTTGTTTTAGTGAAGTGTATCTCAATTTCAATTCCAGTACCTATGGCATAAGTGTAGGTTGTGAACTTTTGCTTGTGTAGACGTAGTTTTCTGGTTTGGTTGAGAATCACATGTATGTTTATGCCATTGATTATATTGCAGTGCGGTTTAGTTAAACTGCTTAAATATTATGGGTGTCATGGGTACAGCAAATTGTGCTGTTGAATAACTTCACACAATAATACAGAATGCACCCATTTGATTGGTACATTTAATTTACTGTGCATTACATATAGTTATGTTTCAATTTTTTAGTACAATATCTGATAATGCTCCAGTGGGGAATACTGAAGGCATTTTTTTTATACATTGAGTACTGCTTTAAGAAATTTTGATACAACTGCTTTACATAAAGATGGCTAACCTCTTAGAATTTGTTGATGTTGGTAAAGAGCTAGCATTAACAGGCCCTGCTCTACAGGAATGGCATTAAAAAATGGAAAAAAAGGAAAATTATAGAATGGAACGGTGTGAGAAAGAGATGAAGAAGATTGAAGCTGACAAATTGAAGATAGAAGCAGAGAAAGAGATGAAGAAGATTGAAGCTGACAAATTGAAGATAGAGGCAGAGAAATAAATAAATCTGAAGAAGTTAGATATTGAGTCCCGGAAGCAGGATTCAGGTGGGAAAGAATTCTCACGTCACTATAGACTACGGTTACCCAATTTTAATCAAGATTTGGACAGCATGGACGTGTATTTGGAACGTTTTGAGGGAGTAGTTTTGGCTTGGAAGATAAAGAAGGAAGAGTGGCATGTTCTGCTGGGAAACTTGCTGTCAGGAACTGCGATGGAAACTGTGTGTAGTATCCCTGAAGCCGACAGAGCAAATTATGACATAGTCAAGGAGAGGTTGTTAAGAAAATTTCGTCTAACGGTGGAAAGGTATCGGGCTCGTTTCCGAGACGTAAGACCAAGCGTCAATCAGGATTTTGAGGATTTCATTGCGAAAATTACTCAGCTAGTAAATCGATGGAGCGAGATGGAAGGTGTTACTAGAGACTTTGATGGGCTTTTCGACCTCATGTTACGGGACAAATTATTGTCATCGTGTTCATCTGAGCTTATTGCGTTTTTCCAGGAACACAAGCACAAAAACATCGGTATGATGTCAGAATTAGGACACCAATACGTGACCGCGCATTCAGGGAAGGTTATACACAGGGAGAGTATTTCTGAGACTTTCTCAGCGAGTATAGGAAAGATTACTAGAAAACCTTACAATCTACATAGATCGAAGAGTGTGGATAGATTTGACCCCAGAAGATTTAATTATGATAGACCCTACTTTCGGGGAGACAGATCTCCTGCACGGTATAACAATTATCGGGACCATAGATCACCGAGGAAGAAATTTAACTATCAGTCTGATAGAAATCAATACAGATATTCTGTAGACAGACATGGTAGGTACCCGCGAAATCAGATCCAGATAAATGCGCCAAACGAGCAGGAACAAAGACGATTTTGCAAAAGCTCACCTTACCAAAGAAACAAATCATTTGAGAAAAAGGAGTCAGACCGAGTAGTCAGACATTATCCAAACAATAGTCCGAAAAATGATAGCAATACTCAGCTACACTGTAGTCTTTGTAAGGGAACAGGACATTTGGCAAAGGTCTGTGCTAATAATTCAGAACGAGCTAATTCGGCTTGTATATTAGAAACCTTTAACAATGAGAATTGCGAAGGGTGTAGGCCATTATTTGAACCAGATGGTACGCCTATGCTTATCTGTGGTCACACTCTTCGTTGTCTCTTTTCTCTAGAAGAAAATGGTCATTTGGAATTGCATCCAGGATTTGTGCAAAGACACGAAGTGTCTGTGCTGATGATACGGGTTCACAAGTATAGGAGTACGTAGATCCTGTATTGACGACTCATGCTTGATAGGTAAGACAGCAAGATGCGTCACTTTCTGGGGTAACATTGAGTATTACCTCTTGCCATTATTTAGGTGGACACACCTTTCATATCTGGTAGAGTACAGGCCTGTGTACTCGAAGCACCAATAGCGGATTTGATTGTGGGTAATGTGCAAGGTGTACAGGAATGTACTCAGATGGACATCAGGAAATGGAGGGATAATCGTGTGCTTATGGCCAATGCGGTCATTACGAGGGCGCAGTCAAAGGCAGATGACGCATTAGAAGCGACGCATCATGAAGCTAAGACATCGGAATTGGTCAAAGGGAGCCAGGATACACTGGTGTCGGAATTTATCCAGCACCAACGGTCAGAAGGATCATTGCATAAATTTTACAACTTTGCCGAGAGAGGTGATGTAAAGGGCACGAAGTTGGCCAGACATTGGTTCGAGCTCAAGAACAATGTTCTCACTAGGTGTTTCGCTAAGGGAGTACAAACTCAGCGCCAAGTAGTGGTACCGTGTAGTTTTAGAGCAAAAGTGTTGGAGATAGCGCATGACTCCCCTTTTGCGGGACATATGGGAGTGGCTCGAACGCGCCAGAGGGTGCTGTCACAATTCTATTGGCCATTGTTTAGCAAGGACATTAAACTATTGTAGGTCCTGTAAGATATGCCAACAGATGAGGCATTAGGGCAGATCTCCCAAAGCTCCCGTGCAGGTTACGGACTTGTCATTCCGGCCTTTTCAGAAAGTAGCGATTGATATTATAGGTCCCCTCTCGGTCACTTCAGACAGTGGATATCGTTTCATTTTAACAATGGTAGATTTGTGCACCAAGTGGCCGGAGGCGGTGCCAATAAAGAACATTACTTCACAAGCAGTCGCAGTGGCTTTGCAGATGTTGTTTTGCAGGTTTGGTTTTCTGGAAGAGATATTATCGGATAGATACTGTTAGTTCATTTCTAAGGAGATGTCAGAAATGACTGGGCTGTTGGGTATTGCCCAAACATTCACGAGTCCATATCACCCTCAGTGAAACGGAGTTTGCGAGCGTTTTAACGGGGCATTAAAACACATGCTGGCAAAAGTGACCGCGGAATCTCCGCAAGAATGGGATAGGTTACTCCCAGCGGTCCTTTTTGCCTATAGGGAGGCTCCCCAAGAGAGTACAGGATTTTCCCCTTTCGAATTACTGTATGGGGCAATCCCAAGGCGGCCGAGGCATATATTGAAGGATTTATTAACTGGAAAGTGTGCAAATAGCACCTAAGTTACGGGTTATGGGTATGTAGTGAGCCTCAGAGAACGTATTTTTAAATCTTGTTTGATGGCACGTGATTGCTTGGCGGGATCGTTGGCACGGTATCGAAAATACGCAAATCGGAACTCCAAACTAGTATCCCTGGTTTCAGGTGAGGAAGTTTGGCTACTTTTACCAGGTAAAGAGGATCGCTTGAGTATTATGTAGCAAGGACCATTCAAGGTGGTTAAAAAATGACAGATGTCGATTACCTAATTTCGGTCCGAAATAAGGAGAAGGTATTTCATGTGAATATGCTGAGGCCATATGTAGAACGACCTGAAACACTGAAAGTAGTCACAAGGGCAGCAGAGACTGAAGCAACAGTGGCATGTACGGCAGTCATTGAGGACACGGGAGACGAAAAAGGTGAAAGAAATATACAGTTATCGCTCGTCCCCCTGGTTCCTTCGGAGTCATGGAATATGGTGCGGATCAGTGATGACCTAACAGTAGAACAAAAGTCTGAAGTACAGACTGTATTGGCGGAATTTAAGGATGTCCTCACAGATCTGCCAGGACGGACAGACCTGATTTGTCATCATATCACTCTGACGTGCGATGAGCCGATTAGAGTAAAACCATATCCATTGCCCATGCACTTCAAATCGGCGGTCGAGAGAGAAATTGATGACATGCAACGACTGGGTATCATTTCTCCGTCTGATTCCCCATATTCGTTTCCAATGGTTGTGGTTCGCAAGAAGAACGGATCTCTTCGTATATGTATTGACTTTCGGAGATTGAACAGCATCACCGTCGTTGACGCTGAACCAATACCTAATCAGGAAGATCTGTTAACACACCTCACCCACGCTATATATTTCATCAAACTTGACCTGTCTATAGGCTATTGGCAGGTACCCCTCGCGGAGGCTGCGAAACCTCTGACGGCGTTTAGCACCCCTAAAGGATTGTTTCAGTTCAATGTCATGTGCTTTGGCTTAGTGAACGCGCCCGCCACATTTGTAAGGATGATTAGAAGGTTGTTAGGACATCGGGCTGATATTATTACATATATCGACGATATATGTTTGTTTCACGAGTCATGGGAGGATCATATGATTGGGTTGTCTTCCCTATTGCGGTGTCTAAGGCAGCATAAGTTGACAGCACGGCCGAGTAAAGTTTGCATAGGTTTTAAGGAGTTAAATTTCTTGAATTGTCGAGTGCGAGAAGATATTTATTTGTATGAACATAATGCATTTTGTGATCTGGAATTCTCATGAATGCGATACACTTCGCTGACTATATATATTGTTGTAATTTTGTGGTGACCGTTATTTGAATACATTAGACAGAGTTGGGAATATTGCTTGTGTTGGTTATTACTTGAATGTGTTCCACTCCAACCCTCTCTCTCTTGTTTAGTGTCTCGAGGACTAAGACATATGTGTTTAATATAAAATACTTGTGTCAATATATATATATATATATATATACGCCACCACTACATGTTTTTTCCCCATATTAATAAATCTAAGGTGCAGTATGTACAAAAGTTAATGGTGCTTGTCTTATCTGAAAACTACGTGAAATGATTTATGTGTTTTGTTTTCTGCGTGAATATATGTAGAAAAAGTGTTGAGTTAAAAATCCTTTGTTCAGAGACGGATTTATTTCTGCAATTCCATACTAGATGTCTATATTCTGCAAGGTATGGAGTCACTCTTGGAATGATGTTGAGCATAACTGCTTTATACATATCTACGTCTGTTGTTGTATGTTTTTGTAATGTCCGTTTCAAAGTGTTCAAAGTTTGTGTCACTGTATTACAATAAAAGAAAATGTGTTCCTCTGTCTCTTTGACGTTTAGTCTACAAAGTTTACATTTGGATAAAATTGTAATTTTATTCCTTTCTCTGTGAATAACTGGTGTTGAGTTATATTATAATTTGTAAGTTATTTCTTTCACTCTTGGTGATGTGTTTATCCATATCCAGTTTTCCCACTATGGGTGCTCTTGATGCTAGCATATCAGCTCTCTCATTACCGCATACTCCTGCATGACCAGGACAGTAGATTCACTCCAGCTCCTGCAGACTCGAAGTTTCTATGAATGTTTTCCATTCATGCCGAAGCCAACCATTTTGAACCTTTCGAAGCATGGACTGAGAGTCTGCACAATAAGTGCCTTTGTTAGTGAAGTTTCAGTTAGCCACCTTAAGGCTACAGTAACTTCCTCTACCTCCATTCTTATGCTGGAAATTGTTATCTTGTAAGCCCCACGACGTTCGGCAGCGATTCTGCCCTTTACGCTAGCAGAGACGCCCCAACCTGATTTCTCACCACGGATCACAGACCCATCTGAATACATAATGTCATCATTATCCCCGGCATGATCGTGAGTCATTAAGAAGAGCTATGAAACTGTATCTAATGCTTTTTCTTGGTCTATGGGCATCATTGCTGCAGCTGAGTTTTTGTCGTGCGTATATTGAGTGATGTCTCGAATGAAATGTGTATGTTTGTTTATATTTCTATTTTTAACACCACATTGTTAATCCTCATGAATTAGTTTGTGCATGAAAGGTTGTAATTTTAATGTTGGAGCCTTGGTAAATATTTTATAATCTGTATATCCATATCCAACAACAAGAAGTTATGTTTCGAACAAATCGACAAATAGATAGTCAAATAAAATGAAAATACACAGGTCATATATAAGCGCTTAAAATGTATGATTTTGTGCGTTCATTTTAAAGATTAATTAATTTTTAATTGTGTGAAAATAAGATTCTGTTTTTCCACTTTTGTGTGCTCAATGTACCAACAAAAATTGCATGAGTGCTAAATTGTTTAAGAAGCAATTAGAGAAGTGTTAAAATACAATCATATATTTGTGTGACAGTGTGCTCTCACGACACCAAATAACAATATGTGGTAGTGTACCTGGTTGTAAATAAGTTCGTTGTAAGTGTTCTTGTTAGTGTTCAGTGGTCAGAAAGGTTACACGCCCTAGATGTTGATTTCCACCAATCTATATAATTGTGTGCAACCTTGTTTAACCCAGGTAGGTTCTTCCGGATGAGTATGCAGCTACTTGTTGGTGTTTCTTGGCACGGGATGTTGCGTATAATGTAATGTTAGTGCTCACCTTAGTTTGTTGACATAAGTCATTGACGACACTTAACAAAGTCACCACAATAACTAACTGTTTCACTGACACACATTTTCTAAACCACTAACAATAATTAGCTTAATCACTGACGACAATCCAATAAATTATAAAATGTTTATTAAGATCAAATGTTGTATATAAGAATATTGAAGCATGCACTATTCACAAAATCAGCAATATTATTTATAGTTTCATTTCTTTCTAACTCTAGTTCTATCAAATCCCGCCGAATGACATGGAAATCACAGATTAACAAAATACAGCTAAGGGCAAAACTTCGCATGGCCATCATGAAAAAGTTAGCAGGTACCACATGGGGTGCTGATGAGAATATCCTCAAAACGCTGTACACAGGCAGAGTCAGACCTGCTATGGAATATGGCATCACAGCTTGGTCGACGGCAGCAAAATCAAATTTTGACAGAGTAAACAGACTTCAAAACCAAGCAGCACGTATTATAACAGGGGCCCTAAAGTCTACACAAATCAACCATATGGAAAACATCACAGGGCTACAGTCAATGGGGGATAGACGTGACAGCAGAGTCCTAAAACAAGCTGAAAAATTTAAGAGGCTCGAAGGACACCCCATGTACCAAAGAATGAATAGGCTAGGAAGAGGCAGGCTCAAGCGAACTAACTTTGTCGCCCAAGCAAACGAAAAAATTAACAATAATACCATACTAGCAAGCTCAGTTGCAAAGAAAATCCCAATAAGCTCAACTATCCCACTGTGGAAAATAAGATGCTTTCCTAAGTTAAAATCTGATATTCCAGGCATTGAAGGTAAGGGAACACAGACAGAAACACAAAGAAAGTGTATAGCAACCAAGTATATTGACCAAACATTTCCAGCAAAGCTTTGGACACATGCATATACTGATGGTTCGGCAACAAATGCAGTTGGAAAAGGGGGTGCCGGCATCCTCATAAAATTAAAGAATAGAATTCACTCTATGGCAATTGCCACTGGAAAATACTGCAATAACTTCTGTGCTGAAGCAGAAGCCCTGAAACAGGCAGCTGAAACTCTTATTGAATGCAAAGCACCGGCAGAAAAACAGATATTAATCTTTTCAGATGCCCTCTCAATAATATCAGCGCTGAAGAGCCACCAAACTAAAGGATTGAAAGATCTGATAATCTCCCTTGAAAGACTAGCCGAATGCTTCAAGAAGTGCACTATCCAGTGGATACCAGCCCATTGCAACATACCAGGAAATGAGGAGGCAGATAGACTTGCTAAGGAAGGAGGTGCCTTACAACAAAATGATATAGAGACAACTTACGCAACGGCAAAGACTACTGTAAAGGCTACATTCAAGACCAAATGGGAAAGAGAGCACCCGGGACATTTGAAAAATGATGCATATCATCAACTATCCAGAAAAGAACAGGTCATCATTTTTCGGCTACGCACTGGTCACAACAGATTGAGATACCATCTGTACCACAAATACAAAATTGGTGCAACAGATCTCTGCACCTGCGGTACCAGCCCAATGACAGTCGAACACCTGCTGCAATACTGCCCAACCTACAGTAATGAACGGAGTAGCATATGGCAACAACCCACTTCTGTCAACGAAAAACTGTTTGGAGATGTTGGGAGCCTTGGGTTGACTACTGCCTTTATTAGAGTCATAAATGTGGAAGTCTGAAGGCGAACGAGGAAGAAGAAGAAGAAATCCCATTCTTTACAAATGTGAGAATCCATGTTCTTCATTATCTCTATTTATATATTCTTGTCCCCATCATGACAAACACTTGAGAATCATTGTTCCCATTATTATACAAAAACTTTTTCAACTCACAAGTTACACTGATTCTCAAAATCTCATTTAGAATACCAGTATCATCCTTCTTAATATTCAATTAACTTTTCTTAAGTTTTACAGTGTCTATAATTAAGTACCGAGTCAGTGGTTCTCAATATGTTTACTTACAAGTGGCATCAAAAGCTAAGCGCCTGGAATAAAGTCACCACTATTTACCTATTTTATGCCTGCCAGTCTGCAGGATCACACATTATCGCTTCACTACAACCGCTCCATCTTATTCCTCTTGGACTGCCCTTGGAATAAGATGGACTACATTTTCTACATTGGAAGATCTGGAATATGCAGATGACATTGCACTACTAGCACATTCACATCAACACATCCAGGAAAAAACGGATAGGCTTAATAAGTATAACCAGCAGGTGGGCTTGAACATCAATTTAAAGAAGTCAGAGGTCATGACGCTCAATGTGAGCAATCCTGAGCCCATATCAGTAAGGAATCAGCAACTGGTACAGACAGACACCTTCACATACCTAGGATGCATAGTAACACCAGACGGCGGGGAAGGCAAAGACATCAACATCAGAATGAATAAAGCAAGAACAGCCTTTCTTAGCCTAAACAACATCTGGAAGTCCTCTCAATACAGCACAAGCACAAAATTAAAATTATATCAGAGCTGTGTGCTCTCTGTGCTTCTCTGTGGTGCGGAATGCTGGAGAGATACAGGGAAGGAAATGTAGAAATTGTCCTCTTTTCACACAACATGCCTAAGAAAAATTCACCGCATCTTTTGGCCGAATACCATCACCAACCAAGATCTGCTTACTCGGAGCAGGCAGGAGGACATGCACACCATCATAGCTGGCAGACGCTGGAGCTGCGTTGGCCATGTCCTCAGAAGAGACCCCGATGCCATCACAAGAACAGCTATGCTTTGGACCCCTGAAGGAAAACGAAAGAGAGGCCGGCCAAAAACAACCTGGCGGAGAACTGTGGAGGCTGAGATGCAAAGAATGAACCAGAATTGGGGCACTGTACGAAGGATGGCCCCCGATCGAGTAAAGTGGAATCAATTTGTTGTTGCCCTACAAGACGCCACTAGGCGTGATGGCCACTGACTGCTTTGACGGTCGGTGGTTAAGGATCTAAGAAGAAGAAGACAACCGTTCCACCAATGGGGTGAAGTTATAAATATTCATTACATAGTCTATAGCGTAAACACGAAGAATATTATTATCCTTAAAATGACTCAAGAGCCGCCCGTGAATCGCCATTCACCTTAGCGGGTTAAGATCATTGGTTAACAGCTTGAGAACCACTATCTCTCTTTCTTTCTTCGTACAATCCCTGGAGTTATTCTAACTCTGGCTAAGATTATCTAGAAATGCTCTTCTTACTTTTATTATTATTATTAGCTATTCTCTACAAAATCTATCTATTCCAATCTTCACATATTTCCTACTTTATCATTGGTCGCTTGTACTGGCTAATCCAGCACTCGGGCCTACAACAAACTTCCTACATTTTTAGTTGTATTATTTCTAAGCTCTCTCTCTCGATAACATTTCTAAAATCTCTAGCTAGCTGTCTAAATCCCAATATGAAGTTGACCGTGCCAACGATAGTATTTGTACCCACTCATTTTGCACCTGGCACGTATTTTTCTCTGTTGCCCCATGTAAGAGTGTCAGGATATCATGGTTTTGTCATCACTGCTGACAGAACAAAATGCTGACTTCAGCTTGTTTTGTTAAATCTAATGACTCGTTCCCACATCCCAAATATGCGACACCATGCGACTACAAATATTTTCATTAATAAAAATGCAAACTATCAACCAATTCACACGCACAAGTGTTCAGTGCTTAAAATTCACATTTCTTGTCCTATAATGTAATAAGCTGTCGCTCAAAATTACCTTACTTTGTCTTTTTTTCGGTGTGTATTTTAGAGTGCTCTCTAAAAGTGTGAGAACCATCGTATACAACTGCCACTACTTTCACTCGATGGTACCGAGTGAACTTTCCCATGCACAGATGTGCAAAACTGCATTATGCATATTGTTTTGTTTAAGCGTCATTTTGATTGACAGCTCTCGACCCCAGTGTCAACTGGTTTCAGTTTTGTAACAATTAAATGTGAGAAAATATTACTGCCTGTGTTCTGTTGCCCATTAGAAGTCAGATTTATGATTTATTATAGTAAGCTATATTTTATCTGAAAGCAATGCTGCAGATGGAGCATGTAGCCATGTTGTATTGTTCACTATTTCCCTATTATATGTTAATTGTTATATTATAACTCAGATAACATCTGCTCATTGCGCGGTCACATTTGCTTATGTTTATTTATGTTTTGTTTCATCTAATTACTTCCATTAGACAGTGGAAACTTACATTCCTTGAAAAGAAGTAGTGAAAAATTATAATTTTTTTGATTCAAATTGGCACTTACAGTATAACCCCACGGAACAAGATCAAATTATTTTTCAAAATTGCACAAGTATTTAAAGTAACTTGTTTCAAGATTAATAAAACGAGTTCCAGGCAAGATCCTCTATCTTCTGTATGTGATGCGGATGATGGAAGGTTGAATCTGTGGCTTTAATTCTTCCCCTGTTATTTCTGATTGGTGTACTTGCTTATACGCAAAATACCGCTGCAAGAGCACAAGATAACGTGTGCAGGTTATCTGTAAGAAGCCCAGCTACGTTGGTTGACCCATGCTCTATGAGGAGAGAAAAGGAAACTGATAAGCGATGAAATATGATTTTTTAGAAAAGTAAGGAAAACGTCCTCTGCCCCCATCATCTAGTGCCGTGCTGGGTGGCAAAAGTGATAACTTCATAACACTCTGTCATTCTTTTTTTTTTTTTTTTTTTTGGTCGCCTGTGATCTATTATAATTATCGTTTCGGGACCAGGGGTTGTTTGTGCTAGGGGAAAATTTCAACAAATACCAGTGATATCTGGTAGACAACCACTGTACGAATACAGCACGTAAATTAGTGACACGCGCTTGGTGCTATCCAGACATAACACATTCACGAACTTCATGTAAAACAATAGAATTCAACAGTTGATAATTGTGTTCAGGTAGTATTCCGGTGTTTCCAGACGATTATATTCATTCAGACGTAATTATGACATGACCTCGATATATAACTGACGACATCACAATAAAGCTACAGTACGATCATCCATAAACATATCCAATATAAACTTTATAATATTCTGACTTCTCGCAGTTTCTGTCCTCACAAGTATGGATCATTTACACATCAGTATGCACCAGCACACATTGTTTCAGGGTTGAACGCGGTGGGTAAATCACTGGGAATTCCCTTGTTTGTAGAGTTCAGACTCCGCGCTGCATGTGTAATTGATCCGGACTTGTGAAGACAGGAACTGCTTGCAGGCAGAATATTTATGAATTTATATTGGATACGTCTATGAATGGTTGTACTGCAGCATTATTAATATATGGCCGATTATATATCAGTATACTTCAGCATATATTGTATTACTGACATATAGACACTGCTCTCTAACGCAGACAATTAAACACAACCATTCAATCATTTCACGCTATCCGTTCTGTAATGTGGAATCGGTACAAGTTTGTTTCATTTCTTTAATATTTTTTTTTACCCTGTCTTCGATTCCCTTCCTTGTTGTGTGTTTGAGTTTTCCTTTATTTCTATAACCTTTAGTATCAACTCACTAAGTTTAATGCCGAGACCACTAAGAAACTCGTAACTTCCGAACCAATGCAAGCTGTTGTGCTATGTTCCGACATCTACTGCATGTAAATTCGTAGAACGCTTGAACGGTGTTTGTCATTCGTTGCATTACACGTAAGCTTGCATTCCAATTGCAAAAAGAACTCTTCAGAGTCAGTAGTCGCAACACTGCTAGCAACCAGTGTTGCCAGATTACATAATTATGCGTAGTTAGATAAGCGTCATCGACCGTTTGGCAGAGTAGTTAGAACTCTTGCCTCTCGCGGCAGAGTTACCCGGTTCCAGGTTCGATACTTGGTAGCGTCACGCTCTATTATCTTCATCATTATCATTTTCCTTTGCGCTCTTTACAGAGCATCGAGCCACTACATTTACATAAAGACTGCACTAATCATTCATCTACCCTTGCCCTAGAGGTTTATATAGCAAATTGTTTGACATGATAAGGTTGCTAGCCTCATGCACAACCTCATATTAGTTGCCTTCTACGACATGCCTGAGCATGCAGTAGTCTTAAATTTTCTGTGTACTCGTATCTTCAGAGACTGCCAGGAACCACACGGAATAGCAGTATGAATAGCCACTATTGGAAATTGATTTTAATCTCTCTCTGCCTTTCTTTATCTCTCTCTCTCTCTCTCTCTCTCTATATATATATATATATATATATATATATATATATATATATATATATATATATATATATATATATATATATATTTTTCAAATAACTCAGATAAATATTACAGAATTAAGTGCAAAGATCATAAATACTGTAAAGCGCCAGGTGCTAGAATATATAGCGGACTGTAACAATCTGCAGTCAAATTAATCCACAAAGTAGCTATATATAGCAAAAAAATAGCTGAGCTGGCAACACTGATCGAAACAGTATTAACTAAGCCATGCTTGTTGCACCCGGCATCTTATCAGTTGACGCTTTGTGAGAAAGGATAAGACAGGTGTTGGGAATTATTGATTGAGGTCGGGGGAGGGGTGGACATCAAAAGTTGGAAGCTGTAAACATGACATAAACATTACATTCATCAGTTTGTCCTTCGGTAGAGATAACGAGAGTGGAGGCAGAAGATCATACAGCAAAATTCATAACAAAAGTTGGCCAATCACTTTAAACAGATTATATCCCGGAATCGCAGCGTTGTACGACTATCTCAATGAATATTTTATAACATGCAGTGCAACGGGACAGCGTGTTTAGCGGGATAACATTTTTGGCGGCGAACAATATTCATCCATACTGTGTGCTGCTTCTACTCGGGGTCCATTGTTATATTGTGTATATACTACTAGTGTTTATTTACGCTGTGCAGTTTCTTAGGTAGCGAGCAATTAAATCGATACAAAATGACGGCTTAATTTATAATATGCTCTTTATGTGGTGTGGCCGCATGACCTACTACCATAGCATTTATTCGTGCTAGTAACTAATTATAAATAAAACATAAGAAATTACTATTAACTACTATATAAAGTAAACAGTGCAGTTACATCTCGTAGTGAATCATAAAACACGAGATACATTGAGTATAGAATAAAATAAGATGTACTGAAACTATGCCAAGCTTTGCATGCCCAACGCTACTTTCGCGGCAGAATTGCCATAGCAAATAGTGACGTAAATGGAATAGCCTTACTCTCTGTAAGATCGCTCGATAGAATGACCAGTAAATAAATTAACAAAATAATAGTTTGTCCAATGAAACGGTAGCCAGAATCGCGCACTACCGAAAGACGCTCAGAAATGATTTTCTGAAAGTGAGTTGTAGAAATGAGCCCTTGCATATATGATGTGATTCTAACGTTTTGCGCGGTGAACAATCTGGCGTTCCCCCGGTCTGTCACAAAAAGTCCTAGGCTCCTACGTTGAGATATTCAACAAGAACCTCAGTGTTTTTCCTTACTCTTCAAGTATTTGTAGACTCAAGAAAGTACTTCCTTCATATCAAGAAAAATCTGTATGAAAACAGATGTTCTTACTTTGTGGTACACATGTTAGTACTCGTACAAACTTTTTATTTCAGCCTAAGTCAAAGACATGTTATGATTAAGTAAGGCTAAAAATGAAAATAGTGGAAGTAGAGAATATACAAGTAGAGGCCCCTCCACCCAGGCGCTCTGTATTAAAATAACTTCAATAAAGAAAGCTGAGGAAAATACTGATGTTAAGGAATATTATAATCCCTGTTGGATTAAAGCAAAAAGTGAAAGATTTATAATACATGAAATGGATTCTGTACCTGTGAACTATTGTAACTACCGAATTGTACAAATGTTGATGTTTTGTGGAAAAGCTTCCACGGTTCAATAAATCTTGATATTTATCAAAGGAGTTGCTGAGAATTATTTACAGCTGAGCTAGACCCTTCGTTTGTGAATCTATGTCGAGTATTGTGCTGTACCAATCACCATCACCACTACTGTCTCACACAACCACACCATAAGAGGAACGAACCGACCTGGGTTATAAAAAGATTGAAACCAAGAAATTAATATCTCTTGCGGACTCAAAGTCAGTAAACTTCTAACTTGGAATACGCAGATGAATCATCATGTTTTAAAACAAATCAAACAACTATTAAACCATTAACAATGCCACGTAACGTTTGTTTAAATGATGCCGGACCCAGTTTCCATTTGACTGACGCTGCCACATTGTGTTAAATGGTGCCAAGTGACCAGTCCTCTTAGTGAGAGCGGCTATAGTAAAGCAACGCATTACCGAGGACCACGGACAGTGAAGTCAATCATTAGCGGAAATATTATTGACTACAAAACCAAGTAATACGGACAACATGGATCAGCAGACCAACATCTCCAACAACAGCAATTCCTACAACAACAGCAAAAATGCAGCAGCAGCAATATGTGCAAGCACAACAGGCACAACCATTGTCTCACCTTGCAGCATCAGTACCATTGCCACCAGATACAGAGCCCACCTTGATGGCGCTACAACAGATAACTGCAACCATGCATAATGTGGATCACTATGCAAAATTTAACCAGATAAGGTCAGTTATTTCGCCTTTCAGTGGAGATGCTAAGAAATTTCGCAGAAGATGGCTGACGACATCGACAAATTTGCCTCCCTGATCGATGCTATAAGGCGACACAGACAAAAAGCGCAATTGCCTTTTTAAGTTCGGATTCTTTGGTTTACCGATTTTTCTGCGCAGCAGAGGAAAACTGTAAACCCCGATGAAACATGTGAATCCCAACGCAAGGAAATGGTCCCAACGGAATAGTGATATAACCGATACTACAGCACGCGGTGGTCGCTTTTGAGAAAGATTAAACAAGAAAAAGACGAACCATTGCAGTTCTATTGTGATCGTCTCCTCAATTGGGCAGAGGAAGCATTTCTCGACGGATAAGTGGGCTACCCCAAGAACTCGAGAGACCACATTGTGGGTATTTTTGTATGCCCACCACTTAAAACTCCTAATCCGAAAAGATACCAAAATTGTCACGGAAAAAATCCAGGCAGCAGATGATAGACGACAATGTAAGAAAAAGATTTCACCCACGTCTTGGACGTGAACCACGGGTCGAGCATGAACACACTTACGAACACAAACCCATGGAAATTGGACACTCCAGACAGCAATGGAATCGTCACGCTTTTTCATAACAGAAAATAACAGCTAATAACAAAATCCCACTACACAGAGGTCACATAATGTCCAAAATATCATCTCGGGTCATTTGTTACAATTGCGGAAAAAACTGGACATATTTTCCGGACCTGCCGAGCAAACCCTGCCGCTGGAGCAAACAGTTTACAATGGCAACAACCAGTATCATCAGTCCTATGCAACAGGGAAGCTACCAATGCTCCCACACACAGACGATCACCCCTCACAACCTCAGCATCGTGGATATGTCAGAGGAGCACCACAACCTTTATTCGTCGGGAAACGGACACGTCACACACTAGGCAGGACCGCTAGTGGTGACAGCAACAACACCAAAAAAACCATGGTTTTTGATAATCGGTCCTACACGCAAGAGAGAGAACAGTACAGTTTCAGACAAGCAAAAACCACTCATTTGTCCCTCTCCAAGTGAAACAGAAGAGGATTTTGAAACACCAATATAAAAAATACACCCTGACCCTGAGTTCCTGTTTATTAAAACACCCAGAACAAGAACTACCGTGGCGGTGATAGACTGTCCAGTTTAATTCGCAACCAACTGTTTTCGCCAAATTCAACACCTTGTCCAGATTTTCAGCAGTCAAAAACATACATGGCATCAGTCACACAGGCCAGAATTGAAATCGATTGGCACCTGCATGGTCACTTTCAAAATCGGACAGCAAGAAATAAACGCATACCCATTTTATATCACCAAAGGCATGTCCAGAAACTTAATCCTAGGGAGGGACTTTTTAAACAAACACCAAGCTAGGATATATTTTGATCTACACAAAATCAAAGTTCACGACGAGTACATAAAGTTGCAAGACGATATACACATTGCATCTTTAGTGCGCCTAACCGCCCCTGTCACTGTAGCACCAAATTCCCTGTTGATAACTAAAGGGCGAGTTAAAAGATCATCATACATTGTACCTGTTCAAACAGTTCGAATCCAACAACTACCAGACGAAGACATCAATGATGACCCCTTGATAGTGATAACTGAAGGTATAGCAGAAAACTTAACATCTAGAGATTTTCCTATCATGATCCTCAACACCTCAGGAAAAGCAACCACTATCAACATCCGGCGGCGGAAGTCATTTTTCTGTTCAGCCACGCGCTTACAAACAGACAGCGATTTTGATAGAATTTCGGTTCTTGCCTTCAGGGAAGTACCCAGTTTTTATTTTATTTAGTTTTTATGTGCCCTATCTAGCCTTCTCTTTCTTTCCTTTCCTGACGAAGGCCTTGTGGCCGTAACGTAGACTATTTTCTTTGTCTTTTGTCCTCGTAAGACGAATCACCTTTTTTCGATTTTTTTTCAAACCCATCCATCGTATTCCACGTCTTACCGCAGTTCCCCTCCACTTCCTCGATATCAACAGAGGCACGATTTTGACTCAATTGGATACTTCGGCGTTACAAAAGGTATACACAGACAAGAGTCTTGTCCATCATTTCCCCAACCTACATCAGCCCCCATCACCTGGTTTCCCACGCAACCCCACCGACTCTGCGTCTCGAAGGAACCACAACACACGACGGAAAGATAATGATCACTCATTTATGAAAAGAACCAGAAGTAGCAGACTTAGACATCAGTTATCTGATTATGAAACTATAGTTAGAAATCAACCTCAGTATACCATCCCACAACCTTTTCTCAGACGGACGACAGTTGAGAAGCGGAAACACCCCTATGTAAGAATGAAAGGTCTAAGCTATTATCATGTCAGAATCATGCCCATCAATCCCTTTCCTCACGTTTGCGCCCACACCGCACCCCACGCCACCCCTCAGATTCTGATATGTGGAACACACATTTTCTGCCAGGAGGATATCATAAAGAACAGAAATAGATTGCACGACCTACAACTCAAGAGGAAATTACCTATGATTCACACACAGATTATACAGAACTATCCAGGAAAATGAATGACACTCTTACAACACCCAGAAGGAAAATACAACCTTGCCCTTACGCCCCGGAGGATATGATAACGATTGTTTTATGTCAAGGAGAACAAAAAGCAACATACGCTGATGCGCGAAAAGTTAATAAGAGAGAACTTGCCACCAACAAAACCTACAAGAACCCTCCCCAGAACCAAAATGTCCCTGACATAACATTGAAACCTAATGACTGGAAGGAACCCACGTGAGCAATGGAAAGAGACAGCAGCATCCCCACGCCCAGAATAATGGTCCAGATTTTGGGAAATCCCAGACGAGTTCATTCATATAATGCCAGTGAGAAAACCCATGGAGAAATCAAAGAACTACTAACCAGAAGGTCCTCGCAAGATGAGAGAAACCTAATCCACATCACCCACATATACCAAGATCTTGCCGTAGTTGGATCATAAAAACATACCAAGATAATTTGCGAATAGTGGATCAGAGAAACATAAACCACCAAGATATTGCCGTAATGGATTCATAGAGAACATAAATAAGGATATTGCAGTAAATGGATCAGAGAACATAAACACCAAGATAAATGCCTGTAGTTGATCCAGAAACCATACCAAAGATATTTGCCGTAAGTGGGGAGCAGAGAGGCAACACCCACATCCATCACCATAGGGGATCAGAGATCCAGCATTCGAAACAGCAGTAATAACAGATAATTCGATTTAAACAAGCGAGCCACAAGAAAAACAGAAAACATACTAAATCAACAAGGATAGATTAATCACAGTTTGCTGGAAACCTTACATACAAGTGATGAAAATAAACCACGTACTCAAACAATTTTGTTTTACAAAGCATCAGGACATTTTTGCTGTTGAAATGACATGGAATTAGGCAGAACGACTACTTGTACCAAATGGATAATCCCAAACAACAACAGGAGGAACCGCTGTCAACCTAAAGCCATAACCATACACCACTGAAAAACAGGGAACTCGTTGAAAAGTCCATAAAAGAGATGTTTAGCAAGTCTGGAATTATTGAAGGTGTTTTTGGGGGGGGGGGGGGGGGGGGGGTTTTTTTGTTATTTGGGGGGGGACGTTCCAGGTCTCAATGGTCCTCTCCCATTGTAATTTTATCCAAGAAAGACGGATCCAGCCGTTTCTGTTGTGATTACAGTGCCCTAAACAAAATTACCAAAGTCATTTCCTATCCCCTACCTAGGATTGACGATTTACAAGCAACATTAGGAAAGTCCCCTTATTTCACCACTCTTGATGCACGATATGGCTTCTGGTGCATTCCAATGACTCCAGAAGCAAAGCAAAACCCCACCTTTTGCACCCACGTTGGCAGATTTGCATGGAACGTTATGCTGTTCATGCTTAAGGGAAGTCCGGCGACATACATGTCGTTAATGGATGAGGTCCTTAAGGGAATACAGCCATTAGCGCTAGCCTACATTGACGACATATTAACCCACACAGCAGGCTCCATCGAAGGCCATCTCCAGAAAGTGGAACTAAATTTTGATAGACTGAGACACCGCCAAGTCAAACTTAAATTATTGAAATGGGAGTTCCTCAAGACAGAAACAAAATACTTGGGATTTGTCATAAATCGTGATGGCATTTGCTCGGATGAAGAAAAAATGAAAGCTATAAGGGAGATGCCTAGTCCAAAAGACAGTTAGACAGATGCGTGCTTGTATTGGCTTTTTCGGCTACTATAGAAGACACATCATCAACCTCTCTGTTGCGTGATAAATTCTCGCAACATCGTTTTATTTCAATATCTATTTTATAACGCAAGGGCAACAACTGCTTGAAATTTATTGTCACTTTTCTCGTAGCATTTTCTTCTCGGCGTTGGTATCGAATGCAGTTAAGTTTTGGAGGCTGTGGGTTTTTTGCGCTGGTACTGCGCACATGGACTTGGTTCCTTTCTTACTTTGGTCCTATCGGGTTCCACGTCCACACCACTAGTGTGGGGAGAGCGATTTTGGAATTGGCGAAGAGAGATGCCATCGTTGAAGAGGGGATCTACGCGTAAATTTTTTTTTTTTTTGTTTCCTGTTCAGGAAATGTGAGAGCTCCTATTATGGATATTTCGTTTATTCGAGAAAATACCTCTAGTGTATTTGCACATAGCCGGGAGGCATTATATTTCTGTGTAATTTTTCCGGAAAGGCAAGGTATAAAATTAAAATTTTCATTAACTCAATCGGATTTTTGGGTCCCGTGAACGATTTATGGTTCCATAGCATGTTCCTTTTTCGAATGTCGTCATCGTCGAGAAATGTTTTCCTAGCTCACATTGGGTCCGCTGCATTGCTACTGCATCGGTTTTGAATGCATGTTCCCAAGGTCCATTTATTTGCTACTTTGTTTAAATGAACTAGGTTTGAAATAACCTTTATTATATAGAACGGAATATTTTTTGAGGACATTATATTAATTCTTCGGCAGGAGACAGTGTCTATGTCCTTGCTGAAGTCTAACAAAGTAGAGTGAACTGATCTCATACAATTTGGTTATATCCTGGGCTTGTTTATATAGAAAGGGATGGAGTTTTTCACACCTGACTAACATTTTACAGCACTTTGAAATATAAACATGCATCTGACTCAAGTCATTGTAATGCTGTCCATACCCCGTCCAGTGCCTGTGTATTGAATGTTGCCTGTGATTATTGGTCTGTTATTGATGTGCCTACACTATACGCGTAAACCATTTTTGGTCACTGTGGCGTCCACAATAAAATAATGAAGAAAAATGTCAATCGGCTGTTACAACGAATCATGTGACTTTTATACGTCGATGAGTTTACTGACAGACCCTAATGTGGATTGCCCTGTTAATTTTGTATGAACATTGTATTTTTGACCTGAACACCATCTCAGCCTCACCACAACACCAAACCAGACATGCGGATACCATCCATCATCATATGGCTATCAAACAGCAATCAATTGTTGGCCATAAAGCTGGTTTGAATCCTGGTACCAGCCAACACGGGGTCCTCCTGTACCCCACTCATTTTCAACAAGAAATTCATCTGCATCCTTTCAAAAAATTTTCACATTCTTCAAATACAGTCCAACATCTTCAAAATTTTTCAAATTTACTAACAGGCTAGCTTTGCCCCGGTGTAAAACAGGTCCAAAATTTCAACTTCTTTGACGGAAACAACAATTTTGACAGAACCTAACTGCCAGTAGTTACATGTCTGCCGGATAACTCGAGTCTTGCACTAGGTTTAATCCTATGTTACGCATGTCAAGCATACGTTGCTGCTGTCCAACAAGTTCCAGTGCTGTCGTGTCTTTGTGGAAGGACTCCAACCAGGGTCCGGTTTGAAAAAAAAAACATGGTCTTAGTTGTTTTTATGCTAGAAGGCCACCAAAGCCTACCGATTCTCTCACCCAATCAACCATACTTACTTTCAAGGATTAGAAGGTCAAGTGCCGAAACAACTCAACACACAGTATTTTCAGAAGATCTTTGTAACCATCGTCCCGTTAGCAGTGGAAAGCATGGTTCAGAATGTGTCATCAACGTGTGGAGTCTTTCGCTCTTTAGGAACGTTTTGATTGACATCCCGTTTTTCCTGCACTGGTCTACGAATGTGGAAGCTCTATAAAGTTAAGTGGCCGGTTTGTATGTAAACTGTGCCCTTATACTTCTGCTGAGTCTTCTGTGTATCATCTCATTCTATATGTTATATGTTTATATGTTATTTGTATATTTATATGTTTATATTTCAGCGGGTTCTCTGTTGGGTGGTGTCTCCGTTAGATTATGCCACGTCATAGAGGTCGTCTATTGTGAGCGTTTTCTGTAGGGTTTGCAAATTTCCGATACTGGAATTTGCTAAGCGACTTCAGTTGCTATTTATGTTAGCTGTGATGACATGTTTTAATATTGTTTTCGTTATTATTTCGCATTCTTTAGTTTTGTTTTGATTTGTTTGTATTTTGTGTACGCCTACTTCTTGTCTATTATTTTAGTTTTCATACAACATTTTTGTTTATACACTGTGGTTCATGTATTTTGTTTAATTCTATCGCAGATATCGTCACATTTTTTGTGATATTTCATTAATTACTGCTTTATTTTTAGTTGATTTCTGCGAAAGTTTTTGTATTGTTGCTGATCTTTGTTATTGTTTACATTGTTATTGTTTACATTGTTTGTATTGTTTACATTTTCAATGTTTACATTCTGCATGTGTTTACATCGTCATTGTTTACAGTTATAGTAATTAGTTAATGGGCTATGCTAATGCACTGTTACTACTACACTGATGATAAATGAATGATGAATAGTGTCGTGCACTATTGAATGAGAAGTGCACTTATGATCAAGAATTGAGTGCTGATATTTCATATACAAGTTCTTTGATTGGAGACTTGTTTCCCACAGAGACTGGGATAATATAATGTGATGTGCATATACAAGTGCTTAATTAAGACTTGTTACACTTAGGTTTGAAATAAATTAGTTAATTATTTCAGGTTTTGGACTCATATGTTAGACAACATGTCTACATTTGAGCACTTTATTGAGCAGGGTAAATTGCTTGGGAAGACTGGTGATAAGTTAGAAGAATTTGCAACTGCTCGATATGATAAAGCAATGGAAGCTGAACAAAAGAAACTGCATATGGAAGCTGAACAAAAGAAACTGCAGATGCAGGTGGATGAAAAAAGATTCCAAATGGAAATGGAAAAACAAAAAAGGGAATCAGAAGCTGAGGAAAGAAAACTCCAGCTACAGCTAGAAGGCTGAGAATAAAAGACTTGAAAAAGAGCTGAGAATAAAAGACTTGAAAAAGAGGCTGAAAATAAAAGACTTGAAAAAGAAGCTGAAAATGAAAGACTTCAAAAAGAGGCTCAGGCTGAGGAAAGAAGATTACAGAGAGAGTCTGATGAGAGGAAAGAGAAAGCAAAAATGGAACATGAAGAAAAGGTCTTAGCTTTAGAGTTGGAAAAATTGAAATTGACGAGCATGAGTAATGGTAATGATTCAAACAAGGGTTCATCTTCTGGTAAGGCTAATAATGATACTTTTAAGATTAAGTTACCAACATTTAGTCCTTCCAGTGATGACATAATGTTCTATCTGGACAGATTTGAACAAGCATGTACAGCTCATAACATAGACAAAGCAAAATATGTTTATCAGTTATCAGGGATACTGACAGGTAAAGCTCTAAGTATATTAAATATGGTGGATGAACCTGACAAGAACAATTATGAGGTTGTCAGGGCCGCTTTGTTAAAGAAATATCAGCTTAACGAAGACGGCTATCGTCTACAATTTAAAAACATGTTACCTGAAAATGGAGTTGAATTCTCCGAGTTTATTGCAAGAATACGCATTACTTTCTCACGATGGGTTGAACTATCTAAGACGGAAAAAACTTATGAAGGACTTATGGACTTAATACTTAGAGACAAAGTCATGTCGTCTGTCAATGAGTCTTTTTTTGCTTTCCTTCATGAACGTAAACCTAAAACAATAAAAGAAATGGAAGATTTCTGTTGCCAATACGTAACTGCGCACCCACACATAACCATGGGTAACTCTAAGGTGAAAGAAGGTTTACCAGTTGCTTCGGCAGCTCCGTATGGCCAAAACTTTGCTCGTAGATTCCAACAAAATTTTGATAGAAAGAGTAGCGGTAATTTCTGTCAAAATCATGGAAATCAATTTCATGGTGATTCTTCTTCGAAGAATTGGAGACAACCTGATAGTACTCGTTACTATCACCCTAATAATTATAAGCATTTCAAAAGAGGATATGGTAATAGAGGTTATTCCTGCCGAAGACCTCAGAACCAAACAAATAGATGTTCGCATCAATGTGAACATGATAGTAATCGTGGAAACTGGAATTCGAACCAGGATAACAATTACAATAGAGACAATAATAACTGCAGAGATAATAATAACTCTGATAACTTCAGAGGTAATAATAGTCGGGGTAGATCTCAACACAAAAAAAAGAGATATCAGCAGGCTAATGCTGTACAACAGGAAACTGAGGGAGCCTGTAATCATGTTGTTGATAGTAAAAACTTTGACGCTGTCACTGGTTCTGCTTTTGACTTTGAGAGAGCAAACAAATGCCCCCAATGCAGTACTTTATTCGAACCGGGTACCATAACTACTTTGAGTTGTGGTCACCCACTTCCCGCTCTTCCTGCTGCTGTTGCGCATGACGGGAGGGGTTCTTTAATCCTACATAAGGGTCTTGTTAATGATACTCCGGTCTCACTACTTTTCGATTCCGGATGCACCACTATTGGTGTTAGACAATCGCTTGTAGATCCATCTTGTGCTACAGGAAGGGTTATTAAATGTGTCACATTTGGCGGCACTCTAGAAAAATATCCTACTGCTGTAATTCGCATTGCCACTCCTTTCTTTACTGGAGATGTGCATGCTTGTCTCTTACCTAATCCTATTGCGGACCTTATTATTGGTCGTATTCACGGAGTTAGGGAGTGTACCCCACAGCAGATTGCTGCTTGGGAAGATAATAACATGCAAGCTACAAATGCAGTAGTTACAAGAGCACAAGCTCTACAAACACCCGAAACTTCACTGAATAGTGATAATGAAGTTGATAGCCAAGATAGTCACTTAGTAATCACTCGTGTCTCTTTCATAAAATTGCAAGAAGAAGATCCTTCTTTAAAAAAAATTCTTCGTTCTTGCGAAGAAAGGTGATCCGAATCAGGATACAAATAGAAAATCTTGGATTGCAATGAGAAACGGCGTACTTGTACGTATGGTACAAGATTCGACTACGTCGGCACATTCGCAAATTCTTGTTCCCAAGAGCATGAGAGTCCAAATATTACAACATGCTCATGACTCGCAATGTGCTGGACATATGGGTTTTGCCCGTACGAAGTCGAGAGTCCTTGCGGCTTTCTTTTGGCCTTTTGTCAATAAGGACATTCGTATTTACTGCCGATCATGCAAGGTATGTCAGGAGGTCAAATCTAGAGGACCACGACATGCTGCGCCTATCCAGGCTGCTGACATTCCTATTCGGCCGTTTCAGAAAATGGCCATAGATATTATTGGCCCTTTTAAGGTCAAGTCGGCCAGAGGACATCAGTTTATCCTTACATGTGTCGATATGTGCACACGTTGGCCAGAGGCTATTCCTCTTAAGAGCATATCTACTACAGATATCGCAGATGCTCTTTGGTTGATATTTTCTCGCTTGGGGTTCCCCAGAGAAATATTGTCAGACCATGGCACTCAACTCATATCTGACACTATGTCACAGGTAATGTCTACCTTACATATTGAACGATCTCTCAGTAGTATCTACCATCCTATGTCTAATGGGTTAGTTGAGCGTCTGAATAGAACGCTCAAGACTTTGCTTGGTAAGATAACTGAAGATCATCCTCAAGATTGGGACAGGGTTTTACCCGCGGCTCTCTTTGCCTATAGAGAAGTCCCTAATGAACACACAGGATTTTCTCCCTTCGAACTTGTCTTTGGCGCGCGTCCACGCGGCCCTATGTCTTTATTACACGATCTCATCACTGCCGATGATATTAGCGATGAAACTCAATCCTCATATGAGTATGTCATTGCTCTTAGACAAAAGATCATTGAGGCATGTAAGCTAGCAACTGCTTCATCAGAAATTGCTAAAGAGAAGGCAAGGCAGTTTGCTAACAAGAATAGATGTCTACGACAACTTTGTCCAGGTGACAAAGCATTCGTCCTACTCCCCAGTAGGGAAAATAGACTTCTTATTGCATGGAAAGGTCCGTATGCAATAGTCTCTCGGATTTCCGATGTTGACTATGTGGTCGATATTGATGGAAAGCATAAAACTTTCCACATAAACATGCTTTCGGAATTTCACGAACGTCCGGACTATTTGCTGCCTATTTTCCAGGCAACGGATGATGCTCCTGCACCTCACGGTCATTATTCATCCCTGTCTGTCATTCAGGATGAGGAAGCTACCTTCTCTGATGTCAACCTTCCCCTTCCAGTGGTTCCATTACATTCCACGGAATCTTGGAAAAACGTTTCTGTTTCTCCTAATCTTTCTGGTGACGAACATCGACAAGTCTCGTCGATGTTACAAACATTTCAGGATGTTCTCACTGACATTCCTGGACACACAGATGTCATAGAACATGACATAATTCTTACCGACAATAATCCAATTAGGGTTAGGCCGTATCCTATTCCTATACACTTTCAGTCGCAAGTGGAAAAGGAATTGGATGAAATGATTCAATTAAATATATAATTGAACCATCGACTTCACCATATCCTTCTTCCATGGTTATTGTCCGGAAGAAGGATAAGAACATACGAATTTTTGCGTTGATTATCGCAAATTGAATCAGGTCACAAAGTTCGACGCTGAACCGATGCCTTTGTTAGAAGATCTACTGATTAGACTTTCTAATTCTAGATTCTTCACTAAACTTGACTTGTCTAAAGGTTATTGGCAAGTGCCTTTAGCAGAGCATGCCAAACCTCTTACTGCTTTTTCTACACCTAGGGGTCTATTTCAATGGAATGTTATGCCTTTTGGTCTCATGAACGCCCCTGCCACTTTCGTTCGCATGATGCGTCGAATTCTGTCACATCGTTCGGATGTCATCGCATACTTAGATGACATCTGTCTCTTCAGTGATACCTGGGAAGATCACTATTTAGGGTTATATGACTTACTGTCCACTCTACGTGAGAATAATTTGACAGCAAAACCTTCTAAAGCTTTTGTTGGTTTTGGTGAAATCTCTTTCCTGGGTCATCGTGTTGGTCATGGTCTCTTGAAGACAGAAGACCACAATACTTCCAAAATACTGAACATCTCTGTTCCTAAAACGAAGAAACAAGTTAGGAGTCTCTTAGGTTTAATTCAATTTTATGGGAGATTTATTCCAAATTTATCTTCGATCATGGCACCTCTATCAACATTGTTGAAGAAAGGTTCGCCTAATCTGGTCCGTTGGTCTGAAGAATGCCAATCTTCACTAGACCAAATCAAGAATATATTTTCTTCTCCTCCCATCTTAAGATTACCTACTCTTGATAGGACTTTTGTTCTTCGGAGTGATGCTTCATCCACTGGGATTGGAGCAGCACTGATGCAAGAATATGCAAATACTCTGCATCCTGTTATGTACATTTCTAGAAAACTAAATGCGGCAGAGAGGAACTACTCGGTTTTAGACCGTGAGTTGTTAGCGATGGTTTGGTCAATTCTAAAACTACAAAGATTCCTCCTGGGCGCACATTTCATTCTAGAGACTGATCAGAAAGCTCTTACAGCTATTCAGACTAAGAATTTGAAGAGTTCGAGATCCACTCGATATGCTATAGCTCTTCAACCTTTTCACTTCACGGTACGAGCTATCCGTGGTGCGGATAATGTGATGGCTGACATTTTGTCTAGATGCCCACATGACTCCAACTAATACTTCTGTCCTATATTTCCATATATTACAGAGTCATAACACACCTATATTTCTACAATAGATTAGCACATCTGTACTTACTTTATATGTACACACTATCGTGCTTTGTTGTCATCTTCTTCTGTTCGTTTTTTAAGATGATAGAGGAGGACTGAGTAGTTAATATAAGGGCCGTTAGTTTAGTAAACAGCCACAATTATTAATAATGTATTGTACCTTATGAAGCATATTAGTTATTAATTAGCATTATATTGCTTGTACTTTCTCAGAATGTCATTGTTGAGCTGAGGACTTACCTTACTAGTATCAAGCATGACGAGTTTTAGATTGTGTACTTACCCTCGGAATACCAGAGCATATGTCCTGGATCGTCATGTAGTTTAACTTTACTATGTACTTATGTCATTACATGTCAAAGAATGTACTATTTAAATTTTCCTATCAGATTTGTACATCCATTTTTAAAGACAATATTAGAGTATGCTGTTTAATGATGATTATAGTAACTTGCATACGTATATTGTGTTTACATGCTAACGTGATGTGTGTTGGTGACACCTCCCCGATGTGAATATTTTTTGAGACATATTTATTTTTCTGTTGAGGTATATCCTCACCAGACACTCTATAATTAGCCTATTGTTTGGCAATTTAGTTAATTATCAGCGCATAATTCGTGCGTTTTGAGCCGCTTATCGCATGCTCTTTGATATTGAAAAAAAAAATATGTTCCACATTTTTTTTTTTATCGGGAGGAGGTGGTGATATGTTGCGTGATAAATTCTCGCAACATCGTTTTATTTCAATATCTATTTTATAACGCAAGGGCAACAACTGCTTGAAATTTATAGTCACTTTTCTCGGTAAGCATTTGTCTTCTCGCGTTGGTATCGAATGCAGTTAAGTTTGAGCTGTGGTCATTTTGCGCTGGACTGCGCATGACTTGTCTTGCTTCTTGGTCGATCGGTTTCCGCCCACCACTAGTGGAGTGAGCGATTTGGAATGGCGAAAGAGATGCCTCGTTGAAGAGGGGATCTCCGCTATTTTTTTTGTTCTGTCAGGAATGTGAGAGTCCTCTTATGGATATTTCGTTTATTCGAGATAATACCTCTAGTGTATTTGCACATGCCGGGAGGCATAATATTTCTGTGTATTTCCGGAAGGCAAGGTAAATTAACATTTTTCATTAACTCTATCGATTTTTGGTCGTGAACGATTTCTGGTTCATAGCCTGTCTTCGAAAGTCGTCGTCACGAGATGTTTTCCTAGCTCACATGTCGCTGTATTGTACTGCATCGGTTGATGCAGGTACCAAGGACCATTACTTGCTACTTTGTTAAATGAACTAGGTTTGGAAAACCTTTATTATCTAGAGGATATTTTTGAGGACATTATTTATACTTCGGCAGACGTGTCTGTCTTGCTGAAGTCAAACTAAGGAGAGTGAACTGATCTCATACATCTGGTTATCTCCTGCCTGTTATAGAAAAGGATGGAGTTTTTCACCTGACTACATTTACAGCACTATGAAATATAACATGCATCTGACTCATCATTGTAATGCTGTCTACCGTCTATTGCTGTATTGAATGTTGCTGTGATAATTGACTGTTTGATGTCGTACATATTCGCGGTAACCATTTTTGTCACTGTGCTCCTACAACATAAATAATGAAGAAAAATGTCAACGGCTGTTTCAAGACTAATTGACTTTATACGTCGTGAGTTTCATCTAACTGACACCCAAGTTGGATTGCCCTGTTAATTTTTGGTATGAACATTGGTTTTGACTGAACACTATCTGCCACCCTACATCAAAACCAAACATTGCGGATACCATCCATCATCATATCATCAAAAAACGCATCACACTCCATCAGCACCAACCTTTAGTTGCCCTAACACGAAAAGTACCACACGTTTAAAGTGGACCGACGATTGCCAAAAGTCATTTTAGTACTTGAAAAAAGCTTAAACAACCACCATTCACCACTTCTGGATATCCGGACACCATCACAACCAATGATCCAAGTCACAAAATCGATGGACCACCACTGAGAAAGAACACTTACGCAATGGCATTATTGCAATACATGAAATACAGAATTTGACATTTACGTTCGTGGAACCAAAACTCATTATTCGAACTGACCACCTACCCCTTGTCAACTGGCTCACAAAAAAAAACTCAAGAACAACCGAAGAAACTTCAAAACATGGTCAATGAACTTACAGTCGTACGATACTACCATTGAATATATCCCAGGAACCCTGAACACTAGCGCTGACTTATTGTCAAGAATCCCGTATGCTGATGATCCCACTCATGATAACATCAAGGACACAGCCAACCTAACATCAACTAAAATTGACGATAATGACAAAGAAATAAATGCCATACATTCTCCACAAACAGATGTTTATTCAGATCAAACGCCCTTCCCAGAGGATGAACACCCAGATGCATTTGACATCTGCAAAGAATAGGCTGAGAGAGCATTTCGCAAGAAACAAAGGCAGCATGATAAATCGGCAAAGCTCGAGACATTCAAAATTGGTGAAAAAATTTATTACAAAAAGCATGTCAGAAACACAAAATTCGACAACCGTTGGGTAGATGGTTACGAGGTTATAGAACAGATGTCCCCCCCAAATTACGTAATATGGCTGTCATAAAATTAACGAGTGATACAACGTAAAAATATCTCCAAAGGATAAAATGTAAGGATAAAAACCAATGCGCAAGCTGCTGGAATACATGATCGCCCGCGCCGCGGGTCATCAGGTGTTAGACTTGAAGGCAAAACGGAACGAGGATCAAAAGACAAAAATCTGACTGAACGCGTACATGAACTAGCGAGGTTAATGGACGCAAATTGGTGGGGCAAAAGGGCAAGGAGGAAAAGAGGGTGTCCCTTTTCCCCTCCCCCCCCCCCGCCACCCCCCCCCCCCCCCCGCCCCCCCACCCCCCCCCCTCCCCCCCACCCCCCCCCCCCCCCCCCCCCCCCCCCCCCCCCCCCCCCCCCCCCCCCCCCCCCCCCCCCCCCCCCCCCCCCCCCCCCCCCCCCCCCCCCCCCCCTCCCCCCCCCCCCCCCCCCCCCCCCCCCCACCCCCCCCCCCCCCCCCCCCCCCTCCCCCCCCCCCCCCTCCCCCCTCCCCCCCCCCCTCCCACCCCCCCCCCCCCCGCCCCCCCCCCCCCCCCCCCCCCCCCCCCCCAAGTTGACATAAAGTAAGGAATTCGACAGAAGGGACCTTGGATATGATACGCCACAGTCATTTATTGGACGCTTTTGCGATACCAAGCCTTTGATTTGAATTCAGCGGCTAAACGCAGATGCTTGAAATATTACAAAATTTAAAAAGTAACTTTTTCTTAATATTAATGTTAGGAATATAAAAATTAGCTGGCCGGATGGCCCATTCTGAGCAGTGAAATAATATGTTTTTAATTTTACAGACGGATAGATAATAATGAAAATAATGACAAAAGACAGTGTTGTTCACAACAGCGAAAGACTGCATTGAATCAAAAGTGTCGCTATTTGCACAAAAATCGCGCCCTCGAGACGCAGGTGTTCAAATCTACTTAGCATGGAAGAGAAGGGATATTGGTGGAAGCTGTGTCTAAAAATAACTTTTAACAACAAAATTTTGGAGGGGAGAGAAAGGTTGGTTCAAAAATCAAGTACGTTTTTGTAAAAACGCAAGTAGAGACGGACAGACTAACAGATAAAAATCCATACTTGACTGAAGCATGACTGAAATGACTTTAATGTAGGAAATTTGAATTTAAAAAAAAACCAAGGCATTGATTGGCCACAGACAATCATATTATCCGCGCTCAGACGAGCTTTTTTGCCATTCCTCAATAGTTGTCCAGTGATAGACACAGTAAATTTCAAGTGTGGTGATTTCCAAATGAAATAAATTGAAATAAGTTCAGGGACGCCATACTATAGCCAGCAGCTCAGCTGAGTTTTGCTAGCATTTCTGTGTTCTTTATTCATAATCTGGTAAGATTGAAATTATTTCTTTGTATATTTTGAATATTGTTTAATGTTCGAGTGATTTGATACTGCCATATCGAAATCTAGCCTTACAAACAAGTAAGGATTCGCTCTGGACCCCCCGCCCTAGTTCAGGGTCTAGGGACAAACAATATATAAACTACAGCAAGGTTTAGGAAGGGGTGATCAAGTGTTGAGAACAGTGAATCATATCACCTATCCTATTCTATGGCAGTGAGATAATGCACCTATTTCAGAATCTGTAGACTGGGGAAACTTACCCTATGCGAAACCAACTAGGTAAGATGTGCTGTCTGGTCAGAGAGAACTGACCCTGTTTATGTGGTGTTATTGTAATTTGTTATGTGTAGAAGTGGCTTATTAGGTAAGGTTCTGAGCAAAAACCAATACTTTATTTCAGAGCTGTGAGTTCGATCTTGACACTAAGGTGGTGTCAAATGCTGATTAATAATTGAAGTGAGGACCCGTGCAGGGTACATTTCGACAGAACATCTGTGTATTGCTCAAGCACGGAGAGGTGGGGCCATCATATTCCAGCACCAGAACAAATCTGGCAAAGTTAAGTAGGCTAGCTGGCCTGCTGAACTTACACCAACTTCATAAAACTAGCACCCAAGAGAATTTACTACTGAAGCATCCCATTTCCTTCCATCATTAATGGACAATGCTGTGTAGGCATAAACAGGGAGGGATGAAGCCACCCCAACAGCACATCCATTCATAGTTTTCCCAGGAAAATTAACATTACGAACAGTAATACTATAATTAATCTTGAAGATTGCATATGTAAACATCTTTCATTTAACATGCCATTTATTCATGCCATTCATTCATAAATTTCAAAATCTTTGCATAAGTTCTGGCCAAAATAAAACCTTGGTTCAGAACAAATCAATTTAAAAAAAGATTTTCTATTCTAAATTTAACCAGCTGAATTTAGTTCATTGTGTTATAAATTTTATTGATAGTATTAGACTTAATTAATATCTGTGGGTGTGTGTATCTGTCCATACAACACATTGCATTCAGTACCCTAGATTTTAACGTAGCCACATTCATTAGTAAAAAAAGATATGTGTGAGGTCATAAAGTGGTAGCACGAAAGGGCCTTCTGTATATTCACAGTTACAATTATCTCAGGAGCCTTCACAGCTGACCTCACGCATCACACTAGGTGATAACACCACCATACAATACCATCAAAATCCACTACAATGGCATGAAGAGAAAGACATAACCACGAAAGCACACGCGAAACAACTTCGGCGTGATGACCATCGTCCTATTGCATCCAAGATGATATCTACCAGACCAATTAGAAAAGCTACATTCAATTACCAACCCTCAAGTCACACCTCCTCTGATGAAACAGACTCCGAAATGGAACAGTGTTATCCAATACCTGCACCACCATCAGATGCCATACAACGACTTAGAGTTGCAGAGATTTCTCCGAAAGCGAAAATGCCATCCCCTGACTGAATTAAGACAACGTCTGCAATACAGAGACTCTCGTTTGCATAATGATGGAAATAGATTACCAACAGCACAAGAAGATGATAATACAACCACTTTGATACGTACTCAGACGTATTCGCGCAGTGAACACCCATCCACCAATCAACATAACTCCAACTCAGAATGGGATAGCGCTGATAACGAACCGCTACAAAACCTCAAGACTACTGTTGTTTATCACAGACAGCCAGACTCTGATCATAATACTCAAGAACAAACAGAACAACGCTTCCACCCTAATGAATAATCAAACGATTTCCTAGATTAAACTAATCGCGAAGCGACAACGTACTTGTATCAGCAAAAGTCTGATTTTGATACTCTTGATCCTGACAGCAGAGAAGAATCCATTGACGATTGTTACCTTATACTTATTGAAGGCTATTGGGTAACGAGTATATTAATGTGCTGCACTGGTCTTGTAAGGTATTTTGATATAATAGACAACAGTCTAAACAGTAACGTAAGGAATGGCCAACTTGAATAATCTTGATCAACAGCTTGTTGTACGTTTTATCACATTTAATATGTCACAATGCAACATAAATGTACTTCACTTCTTTTGAGAGCATATGATGATCTGACGTTACATCAGTAATACAAATGTGTTCAGTAGCAGACATAAGCAATAATGTCGTTGTGCCGGTTTAAAGTCAGAATGTCTATGTATCGTCTACGACGCCTTCATACTTTACAAATCCGTATTTATTCAAATCACTTACTGTCCATCTCCTTAAGCCACATACAATCAGGCACACATCATAATGAATTGATTCAATTATCCCGACTCTGATATATTTTATAACAATAAACACTGGTCTGTGTAAAGTGCAATTTTTACTATCTTGCAATATAATACATTTATATACTTATTATGTTCGCAAATATTTTGTAAACAAAGTATTTCCTTTTTTAAGTGCTTAAGGAGAAGTCATTTTTGAGTTACTTCCCTTGAAAGTAGTTCCGTCATCTTCGCTCGGACTCCGCGGACGGATCTAGGCCTACTGCGATTTATTCTTTGGCTGGGTAGGAATGGATTGTTCTTGCTTCAGTATATCTATGGCCTGAATTTATACGTAGTGTTTGTATGAGTAGGACGAGTCTGTCTTATATATGGATATCTTTACATTTCTAAGTCGAACTATGTTGGTTGTCGCTAGAAAAGGTCAAAGGCTATGCAGCGGAAGTATCGCTAGCAGGGGGTGTGATTCATGGCTGCCATCCTGTCGGGATGTCGAATTTTGTTGTAGCAGGCTTTTCGCCGGAAAAGTGATCTATAAGTAGATGGGGAAAAGTGATAGTCATTTAGACATGTTGTATGTACTTTACCCCAGTGTTTATTCTCTTTTGCCAAGGAATGGCAAAGTTATATTTCGCATAGAAAGGTAAAACCACAATTTATTATGAACTTGGGCTTCGCCATCGTTGTCGATAAGCAGATGCACAGTGGTACTTTTGAAAAAGAATATTTATTCAAAGGAAGATGACATTCCTATGTATCCGCACTAGATTGTATGATATTATTCAATTACCTCTATGAGAGAAGCTATGAAGAAATGAGGACATTTAACGAATGACCAATTTTGGTCTGTATCCAATAGTGAGTGGAGCTCACGAGAGAAGCACAGCCATGTTGAAATCCATATACTTTGTATTTATCGAGTGAGAAAAAGGGATGCCTGTACTATCGCTCGATGAACCAAGAGATCACTGCTACATGTGAGAACCCATGTCTGGGATTCCTATATCTTTATGGAAAATATATATATTGAACTTTACGTGAAGGGATATTCGCTAGACGAGGTTAGGTCTAGGAGCCTTCCTATATATTGGTTATGGTATGACGTGCCCAGTCAGTAAAGCCAGATGATTTACATGATGGAACGCTGAATGCTTATTTACGAATGCTCCATTATGATATTTGCCAAGCATGAATGCTAACTTAAGATGATATTCCTGTGATCAACATTATGCTGTCTATGTCGACATTTGTTCCTGTAACCATACACGTACTGTCCAAGTGTGCGTCCCATTAAATGTTATAAAAAGACCACCGTAGTTCCAGTACTTCTTGAATTCGAACAGTGTGAGTATGAGTGATGTACTACCAACCTGTCAACTCTATCGAATCATTCTACCATTCGCGTACTGACATTCACATACACACTCATTGTTTACACTCACATTCTTGTCGGAGCCTCATCACGTCCCAGGACAAGATGACCTGT
>JAMPIV010008823.1:0-120849 GCA_024509875.1 Oreohelix idahoensis
TTCTCTACTAATATGAATGTGGCTACGTTTAAAAAGTCCCCTAGGGTACTTGAAATGGGAATGTGTTGTAGTTGAAAATACACACACACACACACACACAGATATTTAATAAGTCTAAATAATAATAATAAAATTTATAACACACTGAACTAACTCAGGCTGTTTTAGTTTTAAATATTAAATCTTTTGTTAAATTTATTTGTTCTGAACCAAATGTTTGTTGGTCAGAACATATGAAATATTATGGAGTTATAAATGGAATGCATAATTATATGACATAATAAAATGGAATGTGTGTACATAAATATTTAAAAGACTGGTTAATATTACTTATATTAGATTGTCCCAGGAGAACTATTACTGAATGTACTGTTGGGGTGGTATCATCACGCCCAATCTGTGACTACCAAAACATTGTCCATTGACTTATGGGCTGAATACATGGTTTATTTTCCCACAATGGTATGTCTTTATTAGATGGTGAATTAGTTGGTAAATTAGTTGGTGAATTTCCAGCAGGCCAGAATCTCACGTATCTCGACTGCGTCGATCTTGTACAGGAGTCTGGTGGCCCCTCCTCTCCGTTGCTGGAGTACAATATTCGGCTGCTCTGACACAATGTTAGACTGCACTGGTCCACGCTTGTGTATTTCACAACAGCATTTGGCACCTCTTCGGTGCCAAACAGAAACTCACAATTCTGAAATAAAAGTTTTGTGGCATGTGTCAGAACTCTACCTACTGAGCCACTTCTGCACACAACACAACACTACACAACAACACCACACAGACTGGGTCAGATCTCTCTGACCACACAGCACATCTTACCCAGTTGTTTTCACATAGTACTAGTTCCCCAAGACTACATTGCATCTGAGATATGTTCAATAGTTTCCTTTTGTTCAATAAGATAGGTGATATGTTCCACTGATCTCAACAATAGATCCGCCTTCCATAGTTTTAGTAGGCGTCCATATATTTTGTTTGTCTCTAGACCCTGAATTGTAACGAATGGCAAAATGTGTGCCTCTACCCCGCTACTATAAAAATGCGTTGGCCAATCGGATCAGAAGACTAAGTTTTTCAATTCAAAATTTGAAAAAAGGTTAAAATTACATCTTCATTCTCTCAAATGTACGTCGGTCACATTTTATCTTTTTCCCAAAAAAAGTCAAAAGTACATCTCAATTTTCAAAATGTACGTCGGTCACTTTTTAATTTTTTCCCACAATTCCACATGTAAAACTGCACGAGTCTGATCCTAAGTTATTTTTAGCTACAATTCTCCACCTTCCCCCTCTATTGCATTACAGCTTGCCTTTTGCATTTGTGTGTCTCAAGGACGAAAATTTGAAACTTTAGTGAAAGAATAAATAGTACAGTCGCTAGTCTGATATGAACAACACAGTCTTTTGTCAATATCTTCCGTGTTATCTATCCGTCTGTATAAATGAAAGTATATTATTTCTCTGCTTAAGATGGGCTATCAAACTAGCTAGGTTTTATTTTCATAACTCTATTATTAAGAAAAAACATATTTTTTCTCAAGTTTAGTTTTTTGAAATTTGTTCGAGAACCTTCTCTAAGGCGTTTGCCGCTGAATTCAAATAAAAGGACCAAGTATCGAAAAACGTCCAAGAAATGACTGTTTCGAATACGTGCTATGGTCCCTTTTTGTCCAATTCCTTACATTGTGTCAACTAGTGACGTGAATTTTTTTCCTTTTACCACCAATTGCGTCTTTTTGCCGCTCTAGATTCAACACGTGTTCAGTCATATTTTTCTTTTTTTGATCTCCGTTTTCCCTCCCGTCTACAAAGGGTAAACGTTCCGTCTGCACGTCTAACTAGATAATTTGAATGGTGGCAGGAAAGGCGGGCATGGGCGAGCATGTCTCCTAGTATCTTACGCATTATTTTTATCCCTACATTTTATCGTAAAATTTGGAGATATTTTAACGTTGTATCATGGTAAATTCATCACAGCCCGAAGGAAAATAAAAATGTAATTTATTATTCCATAAAATATTTCTCTTCTAATGTTCTGCTTTCGGGCCGCACGCATCAGGATAGCGGATTTTCCCGCATAGAATCTACGAGTATATCTAGTTTCAGTTTCCCAGACGCGTTTTATAGTGCAGTTTTTATTGGTTGGTAGCAATCACCCGAAGTTTCTCGGGTAACTCCGTCACAATGCGTGCTTTACCTTTCGGTTTCACGTCTGAAGACTGGTTTGTGTGGATCAGTGTCATGGCCAGATACGTCAATACAATACGAACATGCGTGCGGTCGTCTTGCAGCTCCCGAGTTGTAAAAATCGGCTGTGTCCAAGTCCAGTGTATTTTTGTGATTAATTTTTGTTAGTTTCCGGGAGTGCAGATTATTACAGTGACAGTGAGTTTCCAGTTGTAAGTTAATTAGTATTTCGGAGATAATTGACATATACCCAAAATGCAAGTGTTGGACGACATCGCTAAAAAGAAGTTTTGTTCACTAAGTTTTAGTGAAAAACTATCAATTGTGAGTAACGGTAAACCATGTCCTGAGTTACCACTCTTAAAAACAGTGCATACCTTGTAAAACTAAGACAGAAGTATACACACGCCATTTTTCAACAGCTCATTACAAGTCGGTGGATTGGTTAACTGGTTATGAAAAGAGGAATAAATTGTTCTGTTGGCCTTATTTTTTATTTTCTTCAGAAGGCAACGTATGGAGTAGAAATGGTTTTGATGATCTTAACCACTTAAGTACAGCTGCACAGAGACACAAAAAGACTAAAAGCCATGTCCAATGTTTTTTTTCAGCTGAAAATGTTTGGCCGACAAAGAGTGGACGTCTTGTTTATGATCAGCTCGATAAAAGTATCAGCCAACATAATGAACTTGTAAAAAAGAATCGAGATATCTTGAAACGTCTGATTGATGCGGTATGCTTCCTTGGTAAACAGGAGCTTCCTTTCCGAGGACATGACGAATGTAATGACTCTTTCAACAGAGGCAACTATTTAGAGTTTCTGGATGCACTTCAGCAATATGACCCTCTTTTGGAACATCACCTACAGAGCTCTACAGTTTTCCGCGGAACCTCTCCGGCTGTGCAAAATGATTTCATTCAGGCTATCTCTGAAGTCCTCATTGATGAATTAAAGAAGGAAGTCCGCGTTTCAAACTTTGCTGCTATACTTCTGGATGAGAGTTGTGATATCACGTGCAAATCACAGCTGTCAACCGTCTTAAGATATGTATTAGATGGTGTTGTTTATGAAAGGTTTGTAGGGCTTACCGACGTTAGTCAGGATAGAACCTCAGAAGGTTTGTTTAAACGTGTAGTTAGCACGGTACAAGAATATAAACTTAAAGATAAGTTAGTTGGGCAAACTTATGATGGAGCGTCTGTGATGGCAGGTCATTTGGATGGCTTACAAAAAAAGGTTATTGATGTTTACCCAAAAGCACTCTTTACTCATTGCTGTGCCCATGCATTGAACCTCGTCTTGCAACAAAGTTTGATGAATATCAAAGACTGCAATATTTTTTTATAACTCTCAATGGTGTTTCTGCATTTTTCTCAAAATCGTCTATGAGAACAACAGCTCTTCAAGAAATTATTTCTAAGACGTTGCCAACTTTAGCACCTACCAGGTGGAACTTCACTTCCAGATTAGTACATACAGTGAACGATCATTGGTTAGAGCTTATTGACTTTTTTGAAAATGTCATTGATTGTTCTTTAGAATGGGATGCTGACACAGTGGTTAAATCGCAAGGCTTTTTGTCTTTCTTGAGGAGCCTAAATACAATTTTCCTACTTCAAGTAGTTTCAAGATTATTTGCATATACAGATGTTTTATACAATTTACTTCAAACAAGAAATTTCGATATTTTGTACTGCTGCAAGAAAATAGAAGAGATCAAAAATGAACTTCAACGAGCAAGGGATACTGCCTTTAATGAGATTTGGTATGCTGCTTTGGGAAGGAGGGGAGAAGAATTTGAATCACCTACAAATAAACGACGCCGTGGTTGTATAGGAAAAGATGCATGTTGCCAACTATATTTTGAAATCATTGATAACATTAGTGTTCACACAGAAACACGGTTTGCAGCTTTAAAAAAACTTGAGTATTTCCACCTTCTTTATGAGCAAAAGTATACCAGTTTCAAGAAAAATTTTCCAGAGGACCTCATCAAAAAATTAAAAGACGTTTATGGAGAAACGTTCGACTATGTAAGATTGAAGAATGAACTTCTTGTACTTTATTGTTTGGATGAGTTCTGCAACAAGTCAGTTCATGAGTTACTGCAGTTCTTAGTTGAAAATGATCTCAGTTCAGGCTTTAAAGAAGTGTTGAAACTGGCAGAACTGATAATGACAATTCCAGCAACTACTGCTTCTGTAGAAAGATCGTTTTCAGCTTTAAAGCGAATCCACAGTTACCACAGATCTACACAAGGTCAAGATCGACTCTCCAATCTCAGCCTATTGTCCATTGAAAAGGAACTTTTGAGCAAGGTTAGAATGAAGAATACATTTTACGATGCTGTAACAGAAATTTCTGCAAAAGGAAAGAAGAATAGATCTGATCTTCAAGTGAAACCTGTAAGTGAAAATATGTATTATTTAGTTAATGTTTTTCTTCCAGCCGAATAACTATCGTTGCGTAATTGAATATAGTTGGTTTTTAAATTAAGAGGGGAAGGGGTCAAATAGTAGGCGTACATATTCATTTTAAGTATCAGCACACCTAGCTCGCATAACCAGGATACGCCCCTGATTTTGATAAAATTCTTTCCCTCCTCAAAAGTTACGCTTGTATCAGGCTGAGGTAGATTTCCACCTTCCTTTGCCAACCTGTCAGCCTCTTCATTGCCGGTGATGTTACAATGAGATGGTATCCGTTGGATCACAACACTTTTGAATCGTTGACAAAGTTTATGAAGCACTATTCTGAGGTCACCCAGGTCTGTATTATTTTGGCTTTTCAACGCTGCAATTACAGACTGTGCATCGCTAAAGAAAGCAACTTGTCTGTCTGTGCTTTCCTCTGTCATTACAACTTCTGCTGCAGTTTTCAAGGCCTCTGCCTCTGCCCTGAAGTTACTTGAGAATTGTCCTGTTGCCACTTACAGTTTTGTGTGTGTGTGCACCAATGCTTAAGGTCAGAAAGACACCTCCACCTCTAGTTTCTGTTGCATTTGTTGCCGATCCATCTGTGTATGCATGGGTCCAGGTGTTGCGCGGGTAATGTTTCTGTGTGTATTTTGTCGCTATGGATTTTCTCTCTGTTGCAGTTTGGCTCTTTTTTCATTCGATTCCAGGAATGTTTTCTATCATTTCAGGGAAACGATTTTGTTTCCAAACTGGAAGCTTGTGTGCAGTGTAGATGGGTTTAATAGTTGATATTGCAGTTATGAAAACTGCTCTCATCTGTGGTTTGGTTGATTAAACAAAGTTGAAGAATTTGAATCATCTACAAATAAACGATGGCGTGGTTGTATAGGAAAAGATGCATGTTGACAACTGTATTTTGAAATCATTAATGGATTAAATTAAATTAAATCTTAATGGAGAGACCAGTCAACAAGACGTACTTGACAAGGATGGAGCAGTTGACACTTGTTCACATTAGCATTTTTCTTCCTTGATACTTTCAACAAAGAAGTAGACAAATGGTACATCATCAGTCTCACCCTCTGGGGTCTCCCATGAAACCAAGGCTTCTGGATTACAGAAAGTGTGGCATCATCTGTGCCTTCATTTTCCTCTTCTGCACTTTGGATAACTCCAAGCTTGGAGTCATCAAATTTCTCTGGCCGTGCAACAAATTTGGCTTCAATCTTTTATAAACCACCAATTACTTCAACTGGGTAGGTGTCTTTAAAAAGTTCATCACCTGTTATGAGGCATTTGTAAATCTTCATTTTGTACGATGTTAAAAGATAGCTTTCGTTCTAGACTATGCTATGAAGTCCCAAGCCTTTTGCCCGCTAAGAAAAAAAAGGAAGCCTTCTTGTTACATACTCACGCTTCCAGATACTAAATACTCACTGCATTTAAGACCAACTGCTAGAATCAGTGACGAGGATCTGTCGTGCCTTGCCGACAAAAGCCAGCACCATTTGGCCAAGTGTTTCGTACTGTCTGTGAATAAAATAAAATGAATTGGTGATCCTATTCATGGATAAACACAATGACAAATATTTCTATAATCAAACATTATATATATATATATATATATATATATATATATATATTATATATATATATATATATATATATATATATATATATATATATATATATATATATATATATATATATATATATATATATATATATATATATATATATATATATATATATATATAACTTTATTTACCCGGTATAAGAAATAACCGAAATGTTTAGTGAAAGATTACAAAACCCTTACCGAGGAAGCATTGCATGGGACAGAGCACCAACAAAGATGAAAAAGAGATACAACATGTCGGAATTTTTGTTGATAGCCCTCAGAGTAAACCTCAGAAATGAGGTGTCTGAGGAAGGTGGTTGAAGTAACAAGAAGAGACATGGTCAAAACCGGACTACACGTCAAGGCCTAAAAACCCAACCCCTGCAGACCCATATATATATATATATATATATATATATATATATATATATATATATATATATATATATATATATATATATATATATATATATATATATATATATATATATATATATATATATATATATATATATATATATATATATATATATATATATATATATACAGTAGAACTCCATTTATCCGAACCCCATGGGACCGAGCATCGTTCGGATAATCAAATGTTCGGATAATTGGATTACATGATGTATCGAGTACATGTACACATATTTCTAAAAATAATTAACAATCACAAGGAAAATACACTATAAAACATATTTACTTGTACTGTAATAATAATACCCACACTGTATTAGATCACTGTATCGCCAAAATCTTTCATTACACTGCAGTGCATGTACTACTTGTATTAATTATTTTTGTTAAGAAAGAGAAATGTTTTCAAAATAACATTACAAACGATTCAAAACCAGGCGCAACTTACGTATACATGTACTTGCACAGATGTAGCCCACTATTTAAAATAATGAGGAATCCTCTTTTGCACCAAACTGGATAGTCTCATTTTGGCTGCTAAGTCCCGCATTCTCTTCAACAGCAGAAGCTGTGTAGGACAGCTGTCATCTTCTTGCTCGTACCAAGCCATCGCTGTTTCTAGTGCTATAAAGGCCTCTTCAAGACTTGGTCGACGTTTTGGGTTTTCTTCATAATCTAGAAGTACATCATGTACTTCTGAGGAGTCTTCATCATCGGTCACTACATGTATTTGGTTTTCTTCTTGCACAAAAGACAAAATTTCTTCGACATTCAAAAACTGAAAACCAGAATCATTATCATCTTCTAGCCACATGTGTGCATCATCTTTGTCACAGTCCGAAAATCCGGGCATTGCTTGAAACAGTTCCACAACTTTATTTATACAATCATCATTTGTGTCCACTGCAGTAGTTTCATTTCCTTCTTTTTTCCCAAGCAATCTACTCCAAGCCTTGTTGAGATTATCTTGTGACAGGGTGGTCCAAGCATCATCTAACATATAGCAGCAGTCTTTGAGATTAAGCTTTTTGGAAAACGCCACCACACTTTCTTCATCTTCAGCCAACAATAAACGACGCAGGACTTCCTTCTTGTACATCTTTTTAAGCTTTGCTATAACACCCTGATCCATTAGTTGAATCAGTGCTGTTACATTGGGAGGCAGAAAAATTACTTTAAAATTTGCATCAACTGCATTCAATGTATCCGTCTCTGGATGAGATGGTGCATTGTCCAGTAGAAGAATTACTTTTCCAGTTTTCTTTTCTTGTTCTTTCAACCTCTTCACATTTAGGATGAACTGATTTGTATACCAATCAAGAAATATTTCACTATTCATCCAAGCACTCTTCTGTGCTTTGTAGCACAATGGGAGACATGTCACATTCTTTAAACAACGTGGTTTTTTGGCTTTGCCGATCATTAGCACCGGTAAACGATGACTTCCACTGGCATTCGCGGCTACCAAAATTGTTACTCTCTCTTTGCACTTTTTAAACCCAGGGGCAGCTGCTTCGCGCTAAGATGCAAGTGGTTTTTGAGGCAATGATTTCCAGTATAAGCCAGTCTCATCGGCATTATACACATCATCGAGTAAATAACCTTCTTCTTCCAAAAAAGCCAAGAATGTTTCTTTAAAATTTTCAGCGGCAGTTGCATTGCTAGATAAAGATTCCCCTTGAATCTCCAATTCTCGTATGCCATGACGAGATTTAAAGTTTCTTAACCATCCCTGCCTAGCCTTAAAGTCAGGAGGACCGTCAAGTTGATTGTTGAACTGAAGTGCCTTTCCACACAATAGAGAGCCAGAGATAGGTTCCCCTTTGCTTCTTCTTTGCACAAACCATATATACAAAGCCTCTTCCAATTTCAAATCTTTCGGATTTCTCGTGGTTTTATGTTTCTTCGACCCATTTTCACTATCCAATTTCGATGCAAAACTCATAATTTTATCCTTGTTACTTTTGATGTCAGAGGCGGTAGCTTTCCCAACATTAAAAATCCACGCAAACGAAGACACAGTTTCACCTTTTCCTAGTCTCTTGATAATTTCTGTTTTCGTTTCAATTGACAAAACATTGCGGTTCCTTTTATATGCTTTAGGCCTACTGGAAGATGCCAGATCGCACAGAGAAATACGTATACACCAAAATTATTCTGCTGTAGTAGCAGACACAATTATTTTAAGTTGAACTGTCTGTTTAGCCAGTGTTCTGCTTAGAATGCACACGTACACTGGATTGGTAAACAAGATATTAACTGACTTTATGATCTAACTGACTTCCTTTACGTAAGCGACCGTCCATTAGCCCATCTCATTGTCTACAAATTGTTCGCACACATTTTAAGCTTGCCGCATCAAAAGATTCAGAACTGTAGTCTAACGTGACTGGTGGCGCCTGATTTTTTTTTTCTGGAAAAAGTGTTCGGATAATTGGATGTTCGGATAATTGGGGTTCGGATAAATGGAGTTCTACTGTATATATATATATATATATATATATATAAGTTCACATGTTAGTAATAAATATGAAATGTAAATCACATCTTACGCCAATCCTGACTCGCAGACTTTTTGCTCAGATGAATAACAGAGACTTGAATCGGTCTCTTACATTAATTTAATTTCCCTCTCTGACTTCAGTTTCCTCAGTCCTGGTTTCCTTATTTAAAATGTTAGAGATTTCCTGTGCTTTACTGTAAGTCCTGATAAATACTCCAATAACAGTGTCCAGTAATTTAAGAAGGAATTCTGAATCCTAATTCTTCACTGTAGCAGTCTGCTGTCTTGGCGAGCAATTTCTCAAGTGGAATAGCTTGAATAAATGATCAAATTATATTCTCTGCCTTCCCTCGGCTTCGTTTGTTATGAGCTATCTAAAAACTCCAATCACATTCAAAACGAAAAAACTAAAATATTTAAGGTAGAAATATTTTTTTTTAAATTCGCTTACCTATATTCTGCGTTGGTTAAAGAATTGGCAATCTGCATCTTTCCTCTGTTTCTAACCCTAAGCATTAGCTTATAGGTATTTGTTGTTCGGTTTCTTCTCATATATATCCTGGTAAGGTCTTCAAAGAACACGGTTGCTTAGTTTAAAAAAAAAGACAAAACATAAAAGTGGCTTAACAAAAGTGGTCGAGTTGAGAGGGTGTAATGAAGTCTGAATCATATCTTAGCATCATTCAAAATTTATCACCGCGCAAACACCGTGGATGTAACTGACCAATGAAACGCAAGCTTGCTACACGTAGTGTTGGAGGATCGCTTTCAAAGATTGTCTAATGTTGTCCTCCCAGCGGACTTTTGGGTCGTCCTAGAGGTCTGGATCCATGGCTCATAGTTTCCCATGCTTGGCGATCTTCTCCCATTCTGCAGACATGGCCAAACCCTCTTAGATGGGACTGTTCTACTTGGGTCTGCTGGGGGTGGGATTTTAGGCCTTGACGTATCGTCTGGTTGCGGACCATGTCTCTTCTTGTTACTTCAACCACCTTCCTCAGATACCTCATTTCTGAGGTTTGGATCTGACTTTTGTGGTTTAAATTCATTGCCCATGACTCGCATCCATATGTCAATACTGGGACATAGGTGGAGCGGTATACAGCCATCTTCGTTTTCTTACCAACCTCTCTCTTGCTGAGGAATCCTCAATTTATGGCCTGAAAAAGTCTCACAGCTGCTGCTTTTCGAGTGGCCAACTCTTCTTTGATGCCTCCTTTTCGGTCTATAATAGCACTGAGATATTTAAAGTGGTCGACCTGCTCCAGGACCTGTTCTCCCAACTTAATCTGATGTCTTCTTTCTTCTCGTGATATCACCATGGATTTAGTTTTAGAGCTGCTTATGACCATCCCTCTATCCTCCAGCTCTTCCTTCCAGACTTGCAGGTTGGATTGGAGATGTGCCTCTGATTTAGCAATCAGGGCAACATCATCAGCAAATGCCAGCTCTGAAATACATACCTGTCTCATCTTCCAGTACCCCTCTGAATAAATTCTTGTTCTCTCCTTACATGCCTTGATAACATCGTCCATGAGGAGTATGAAAAGATAAGGTGACAGGATATCACCTTGTCTTACACCAGTGGTGGTCCTGAACTCTTCTGACTTATGGTCTGCTGTCCTCACATAATTTCTGCACGACTTGTAGAAACTCTGTATAGCATGAATCAGAGGTGGTGGAATGTTCTTCCTTGCCAAACAGTCCCAAAGTTTGCTAAAGGGAACGCTAGCAGCAGAACTATTAGAACCACTGTTTGCACAAGTCTGGAAAAAATGGACACCACCATCAGAGTGGAACAAAGCAATAATTGTCAAATTGCCCAAGAAGGGAGATCTTGCAGACTGCAATAATTGGAGAGGAATCACTCTTCTCTCAGTTCCCAGCAAAATACTAGGCAGGATAATTATACAGAGAATTTCAAAAGCAGTAGACCACAAACTTGGAAAGAACAAGCAGGATTGAGAAAGAACAGAAGATGTGTAGATCATATATTCACTCTCAAGAACATTATAGATCAGTGCTCAGAATGGCAAAGACAGCTGTACATTAATTTCGTTGATTCTGAAAAGGCTTTTGACAGCATACTTAGGGACAGTTTGTGGAAAATACTGAGGGCTTATGGAATTCCAAGCTGCATAGTGTCAATCATAATAAGTCTCTATGCCAACTTTACGTGTAGTGTTGGGCAGAGCAACCTATCCTTTGAGGTGAAGACAGGGGTACGACAGGGATGCCCCTTATCAACAACTCTATTTTTAACAGCCATAGACTGGGTGATGCGCCAGACAACAGAGGGCATTCCTAGAGGAATAAGATGGACTACATTTTCTACATTGGAAGATCTGGAATATGCAGATGACATTGCACTACTAGCACATTCACATCAACACATCCAGGAAAAAACGGATTGACTTAATAAGTACAGCCAGCAGGTGGGCTTGAACATCAATTTAAAGAAGTCAGAGGTAATTCTTCTTCTTCTTCTACGTACACTCTCAGACGTCTACTTGAATGTTCTCAAAGAAAGCAGTAGTCAGTTTCAGGCTATTTGAATCGCCGTAAAGCTTTTGCACGAAAGGAGCTGGCGTCGGCCATATGCACTTTCTCTGTACCCCATATAAGGGGCAACTTTGAAGCAGATGTTCAGCAGTCATTTTATCAGTGCCACAGTTGCACTGATCGGTAGTTCCTATCTTTAGCTTGTTGAATAGATGGTATCTCAATCTGTTGTGGCCAGTGCGGATTCTGAAGATTACCACTTGTTCTCTTCTGTGGAGCTGGTAGTAAGCATCATTCTGTGTGTGCCCTGGATGTTCTACATTCGATTTGTTTCTGTAACTGATTCTGATAAAACTCTTTGCCTCCTCAAAAGTTATGCTTGCATCAGGCTGAGGTAGATGTGAACCTTCTTTTGCCATTCTGTCAGCCTCTTCATTGCCGGCGATGTTACAATGAGGTGGGATCCACTGGATCACAACACTTTTGAATCGTTGACAAAGTTTGTGGAGCACTACTCTGAGATCATCCAGGTCTGTATTATTTTGTCTTTTCAACGTTGCAATTACTGACTGTGCATCAGTAAAGAAAGCAACTTGTCTCTCTGCCGTTTCTTCTGTCAATATAACCTCTGCTGCAGTTTTCAAGGCCTCTGCCTCTGCTCTGAAGTTGCTGGAGAATCGTCCTGTCGCCACTGACAGCCTTTTTTCTGCACCAGTGCTTGAGGTCAGAAAGACACCCCCACCTCCATTTTCTGTTGCATTTGTTGCTGATCCATCTGTGTAAGCATGGGTCCAGGTGTTGCGTGGATAATGTTTCTCTATGTATTTTGTCGCTATGGATTTTCTATCTGTTGCAGTTTGGCTCTTTTTACTTTCAATTCCAGGAATGGTTTCTATCATTTTAGGAAAACGATTTTGTTTCCAAACTGGAAGCTTGTGTGCAGTGTAGATGGGCTTAACAGTGGATATTTCATCTATGGATACTGCTCTCATTTGTGGCTTGGTTGATTCTACAAAATTACTTCGTTTGAGTCTTTGCCTTCTAAGAGCATTTATTCTATGGCACATTGGGTGGTCTGTTAGTCTTTTGAATTTTTCGGCCTGTTGGTAAGCCCTGCAGTCTCTTCTATCTGTCATTGGCTGGAGGCATGTAATCTTTTCGAGTTCTTTTATAGGTGTTGACTTCATGCCTCCCGTTATAATTCTCATTAATTGATTTTGGAGTCTGCTAATTTTATCGAAGTTTGTCTTAGCTGCTGTTGCCCATGCTGCCATGCCATATTCAAGAACTGGCCTCACTCGCCCTGTGTACAACGTCTTAAGCACTTTCTCATCTGCACCCCAAGTTGTTCAGAGGTAATGACGCTCAATGTGAGCAACCCTGAGCCCATATCAGTAAGGAATCAGCAACTGGTACAGACACCTTCACATACCTAGGATGCATAGTAACACCAGAAGGCGGGACAGGCAAAGACAACATCAGAATGAATAAAGCAAGAACAGCCTTTTTTTTAGCCTAAACAACATCTGGAAGTCCTCTCAATACAGCACGAGCACAAAATTAAGATTATATCAGAGCTGTGTGCTTTCTGTGCTTCTCTATGGTGCGGAATGCTGGAGAGTTACAGAGAAGGAAATGTCGAAATTGTCCTCTTTTCATACAACATGCCTAAGAAAAATTCACCGAATCTTTTGGCTTAATACCATCACCAACCAAGATCTGCTTACTCGGAGCAAGCAAGAGGACATGCACACCATCATAGCTGGCAGACGCGAGCTGGGTTGGCCATGTCCTCAGAAGAGACCCCCATGCCATCACAAGAACAGCTATGCTTTGGACCCCTGAAGGAAAACGAAAGAGAGGCCGACCAACAACAACTTGGCGGAGGATTGTGGAGGCTGAGATGCAAAGAATGAACCAGAGTTGGGGCACTGTACGAAGGAGGGCCACCGATCGAGCAAAGTAAAATCAGTTTGTTGTTGCCCTACAAGACGCCACTAGGCGTGATGGCCACTGACTGCTTTGACGGTCCGCGTTTAAGGATCAAAGAAGTTACACCAGTGGTGGTCCTGAACTCTTCTGACTTATGGTTTGCTGTGCTCACATAATTTCTGCATGACTTGTAGAAGCTCTGTATAGCATGAATCAGAGGTGCTGGAATTTTCTTCCTCTACAAACAGTCCCAAAGTTTGCTCCAGGGGACCCTGTCAAACGCCTTTTCCAGATCTATGAAACAAAGATGGATCTCACTCTTATACTCAAGGGCTTTTTTTACTCAGCTGTCTGAGTGTGAAGATTAGGTCTTGAGTACTTCGGTTTGCTCGGAATCCACTGTCACCGTGAGGTTAGGTAGGATAATAATTTGGTTTTGTTGAAACAGAGGTGCATGAAAAAATGGTTGGGAAATTTGAATAATTTGGGAAACGGGCTATTTGTTCTAGAGATGGGAGATAAAGTATTATGCACTTGGGTTTGGATGGTAAGGGAGAGAACTCTTTTATATGTAAATAGTTTCTCTAAGTACACAGTTGCGGTATATAAAATTTGCATAACGATCGTTTTTAATAAGCTTGAAGTAAGGGAACATAGCATTTGAGCATAAACCACTAAGGGAGATAACCATAAATATTAGCGTCCTTTAGATTTAAGTGAACGAAGAGCAAGGCAAACGCACGAGAAATGTGAGCGAAGTATAAACAGTTACAGAAAGAAGCTCACTGAGTTGTTTATGAAAAGAATCAACCGTGAGTCGGTGAGTGAACTGAACAATGGACCAATCGCATTAACTGGAAAACAAAAAAAATACGGATCATGGGAATGAATTGAAGGACAAAAGAAGTTAGTCCTACCAGAAAAGTTGACGAGGCAAGACGTGCCTTGTTGGGCTCTCAAGAAAAGTGAAACCTGCGGTTGACAGGAGGTTACAGAGATGAAATAGCTAGACTTAGATTCCTTAGTGTTAGGAATTCTGAAGAATAGTTTAACTTGTGGTTAACAATCTGTGCTGAACATATAAGAATTAGCATAGGGGTGCGTAGTAGAAATTTGTGATAGGTGCTTGGACTTCGTTCAATACGGTAAGACGACTTTTATTTGAACTTTTAGTAAACTTTCAGCCAAACTATTACTAGAGGTTAATGATGCTCACACTTCAAGGGGCGAGCAACCAGAAAGAGCATTAGAAACAAGCACGACCACACAGAGTATAAAGAGAATGGCATTTTGATTTGCTGATTGCCAGATAGACTGGTGTATAGAAAAAAGACGAGGTATCGTCACTGGCATGAATAAATGAACAAAGGTTATGAACCTATGACATCTATGAAACAACTTATGCGCTCTCTCATATGAACAGTAAGTATGAGGAGGCCACATCAGCAGTACTTGACAGTATTTTATATATTATGTATGAAACGTGTATAGTGATTGATGCCCTTATATAAGTTAACGCTGACAGGTTTATAGAGGTAAACGATAAGACAGAGAGATAGGAAAGGAGGATACATTTTGGGGCAGACTACATATATCCTGATGTGCAAGAGACTGTATAAAAGGCAATAATTATTACTCTTGTGGAACAAATTGAATTAATGGCTGGATGCATTGAAGTGAGATGGAGTTACTTTGAAACATGCCCTATTGAGTACTGTTGAAATTTGTGTCTTATAAATAAACCTGTACATATTTGAATTTACTTCACACAAGTTGAGTTGATTATTAAAAAGGTGTGGAAGGACAGGAATAATAGCACAATATAAAACAAATCAAGGTACACCAATATACGATCTAGTCGCTATAATATCTAGGAGAGAAGAACGAGCCCTGGGAATAGAAAAGAACCAAATCATCTCATCCCAGAATTTCAACCTCTGGCGGAAAAGGGAGCCAGTAAGAGAGATAGTCTCACTTGGAAGATAGAACGAAGAAGTAGACTGACAAGTTGAGGAGGTATTAACTAGGCCTGCCTCAGTCACCTAGCTAATATATAAAGAAGACTCTGCACTGTCACATATTGGCTATTTCGTGCCTTTTGGACCAGTCTTTCAAAAACACACTGTAGCGGTGACACTACACTGGACCTAATCCAATTGTCGTTCAGCTAGGCGTCGACATCTCTGCTCTAGGATTCTAGAGTAGATTTTACCGGAAGAGATATGCCTCTATGGTTTCCACATTGTCGATTGTCACCCTTTTTGAAAATTGGTGTTATGATGGCAATCTCACAATCCTTTGGTATGGTCTTGTTGCACCTCGCTGCCTGTAGGACCCTTAAGAGTAATAGGTCGCCTGATGCTCCCATGTACTTAACCATTTCTGGTGTTACACCATCATGCCCTGCTGCTTTGCCCATCTTGATTTTCTCCAGTGCTGCCTTCAGTTCTTCCATCTTTATGTCATCTTCATCCCCATTGGTTTCCTCTTCTGTGCGTGTGGATATCATGTCTGATGCTTGACCTTGCTCACGATCAAGGAGTTCTGAGAAATATTCTTTCCATTACTTCCTTCGGGGCAGTAAGCGATTTGCCTTGCTTGTCCTTTATAAATTTGAGAGAGCATTGTTTTTTCTTCCTCATGTTCTTTAGGTCTTATAGAACAATTTCTGGTTTTCTTGCTGTCGTAGATTTTTAATAGGAGAATTAAGACTTGGGTTGGTCCCTTCTGAATAGATTTGAATGAGTGATAGTCACAGTGAGAGATGATAATAGAAATAGATTTCCACGAGTGAGATGGTAGAAAGTGATAGAGGCTGTCTCTGAGATCGAGAAATCTTCTCTCTCTCTCTCTCTCTCTCTCTCTCTCTCTCTCTCTCTCTCTCTCTCTCACCTATCTTCTATGACATATTTAGAGTAGTCAGACAGTCTAACACATATACATTAAATATATATATTACCACTCACGTGCACTCACACCAGTGACGACAGTTAGACGCACAGACGTGGGAAAAACTATAACAGTGATTATATAGATATTTTGGAACGAGCTGACCCGACACACTGATTAAGTTTTAGTGGATTTAATTTGTCAGAAAAATTCATCACAACACGTACAAATTACATCGAGCATATACAAATAGTCATAAAATCAATAAAATGCTACAAGAATGATAGACCCACAGTATGATCCTTTCCCTCGATGTTTAGCCCACAGTCCTGTTAAAAGAAAAGATGATAGCCCCAAAGAGTCACAGATACATATGATTGAGTCTACTATTTTCCCTGTTAAAAAGTATGAACAGACTAGGATATGAGTATGATCTATCCTAAAAAAAATATAGTTAGCAACAAATATTGCATAAGGAAAGTTACAGAGTGGGTGAATCAAACAACGAACATCCCTCAGTCTACTTTCACTCGGCTCTTTCATCAGGGCCATGACTCACACAACCTTACCTACAATCGTGCTGTTGTTCGCCGTCTGGCGCAAACCTTAGTGTACACTTCGTTTAATCGGTCTATCTTTTGATGAAGCAGATACCCAGATCTACAGATCTTGGTTTCATTCAACGTGTCCGTGGAGCGTCCTCTTCATGCGATCGTTCTTTCTTTACAGATTTAAGTTAATGTCACTTAGTCACGAGGTAAGAGTTAGGTTTCAGCGGGCACACAGTGTCAGAACACGAGGTTTCCCTTAATTAGGACGATGACCGGTGGACAACTTCTCTCAACAGATAGTCTTGGTTCACCACCCACTTGGTCAAAAATGTCGGAAAAGTTCATGTTTTTTTCCTGTAAATTACTCTCGCCACAAGACAGCATGTACATTAGAGTTTGTGAAGAAAAATGATCTGGCTCAAAAGCCCAGTATAAGCATTTAGTCTTTAAGAACCGTTAGTGGGATTGGTATTCTATCTATCTCTGAAGGCACACGCACTGTCAGACAGGTGTTACTTGAAAACCCACGTGGTAAACGATAAGAAATGTCTATGTTTCTCACAGGTATGTCTCTGTACTAAACGCTGGCAAAGTTTGGGTTAAACCCAGTTTTCACTGCATAGGGAAGAAAAACTACATATAAAATACTTATACATACTATGTACTCGTTATAACTTACATTTTAAACTGCAAGCGTACAGCTTGACTTATCATTTAAAACTTCCCGTGAAATAAGTTATATTCATAAAATCAGTCACCATGAATTAGAAATACACACGTATTTCGTCAATACTCAAATGATGAACAGTTATAAGTTAGTTTAAAATATTCTCGTCTGATTATTAGCAGTTAAATTAAATTCATTTATAGCTACCTGATTTTTAAGCTAGAAATATAATTTATTCTGCTTTCCACTGAAACACGTCACAGAAAATAATACATACTATATTTTAATTTAATCACTCTGCACAAAAGAACTAGTGAAAAATAGGCGATTCAACCCTTAATCACTCACAAAATATTAGATACTTAATATAATATTTACCTCAACACAGAACTACGGTATCACAACGAAACTAAGGGTTTCGCTTATAAGTTTAAGTATCTAGAACGAAGTGACCACGTCTACTGCAAATGGAGAATGAGTGAAAATCTAAGTTCAAACTCTGGTTAATATCTTAAACCAGACAAAGGATCCCACTATTTCAAAAAACCCGATCTCTCCCCTTTCCTAACACCTACTCTACCTACCTAACATGCCAAACGCGTCTTAGACACCTCACGCTACGAAAATGGCCCTTCTGAGCGAATGCGTGAGTGTCATATCACACTTATCGCCGAGACCAAACCGTATAAGCTACGTGTCAGATGTAAATTTCCAGACAAAATATCTGCTCTGAGCGAGCATGTCTGGCGCGATTCACACCTCCGTCTAACTATCGGACAGTGAGCGCTCATGTCAGATGCGAATGCCAGACGACCCGTCTCCACTGCAGAGGGCAATTTTCACACTTCGCCGAAGAAACGCTCGTGTCAGGTGAAAATGATAGACCAAAAGTCTGCTCCTATGTCTGAGTATGAAACATAATCACACATCTCGTCTGACTGCAGCGACTGACACGTTATATAATAACATGCGTGTGCGTTTCTAAATGAGAAAAGAAACAGGCGAAAGTTTGAATGGGAAAATAGTAATGTTTATAGTCGCAAACGTACGAATGCGAAAAACACAGGAAAAGGATAAAGAGTGATAATAAAATAGAGGACACGGGTGGAAGAAAGAAAGAATATATAGAAAATTTATTGATCATAAATGTCTATGCTAGCACCTTGTTCTTTGCTTCTGTTCTGAGTATCACATATTCTCTATATTTCTCTATTTGTCCTGCTGTGTGTTTAGCTCCTAAGTATTGTTTCCATGCCATTTTCTTCTCTCTTATTTTCTCTTTGACTTCCTCTGTCCACCAAGGTGTCCTCTTTCTCTTGTTCCCACGTCGGACTTCACCAATTCTTCTGCAGCAGCTGTCTTTATGATGAATTTAAGCCAGAGAGTTTCCAAGTCATCAGGTTGTTCTTCTGTGTTTCTCACCGCTGTAGCAATAAGCCCCTGATATCTGGTCTTAATTTCTGGCTCTCTCAGCTTGTAGGTCTGTAGCGAAAGGTTTTCCTATTATGATAATAGTGGTAGAGCAGAAGTAGAATCTCTCTCCAGAAAGTATGAAGTTCCAGTGCCCGAGAAGTACACTGGTATCACAAGTGAGTTACAGCTGTGAATACTCTGAGCTGGACAATAGATTTAGGCTTCAGACGTATAAGATGCTACTTTCGCTATCGTAACCCTATGTGATAATATAATTAAATTTGAAAAGGTAACTCAAAATTTTAACAGTTAAAAATTTAACAAGTCAAATGAGTACAATTATCCAATTTATTATGTACATCTATATATTCTTGTAATGATAAATGGGTGTAGGAAGATGGTAAAATGTATGATTATTTACAGTTACAAATTTAAAATAACTAATAGAAAAAGTCTTGGATTTATCTTCCACTGAATTTACAACAAAAGGATTGTCACATTATCTCTTGCCATCTAGTTGTCATCATTAAACGGTCGTTTTAGAAACTGCTCACAGGATTTGTTGGATGGATACATATAAACTCATCTTTAGCCACGTCTGCTCGAGGTTCCTCCGACACACTGGAGTACGGAACACTTTCCTTCAGCCCGCCCTATAACTACGGGGGACTAAGGTGTTGAAGAGTGGTTGACCTCTAGGCTTCAGTGAGCTGGATCAACTTCTACAAGTCTTTATTTTCTCGATCAGGAATGATCATAAACATTGATCATAAAAACCTGGAACAAGAAGTAATAGGTGGCCATTGTTCCAACAATCTCACCACCAACTACTGTTCATGATGCGACCATGTCTTCAGTGTTTGTATATAAATTAATGAATCATGGTAGTATGTTACAGAGATAGCATGATAAGATAATGTATACTGTGCAGAATTAACAAAATACATGAATAAATCATATGTTATGATAAATGGGTACGATATAACCTTTGCCTTCCCCTTATGGATGTCAAGTCACTTATGTACTTGCTGGTATGTCGTAAGCTTCCAGGCAAGAACTAGCCATGATATATGTGGTTAACCAATTAATGGTTATGCTTCCTGACAATGCCGGTGAAGGTTATCTCTGGTTAGCGTCATTCCCTTTTTTATTATATCTGATACAATCAATCAGAAATAAAATCTGAAATAAAATGATATTTGATGCGTGATGCCATATGATGATGGATGGCATCCGCATGTCTGGTTTTGTGTAGTGTGTAGATGTGTTCAGTCAAAACAATGTTCATGCAACAATAACAGGGCAATCCACATAGGACGTCAGTAAACTCACGACGTATAAAGTCAATGAGTCTTGAAACAGCCGTTGACGTTTTTCTTCATTATTTATTGTGGACGCCACAGTGACAAAATGGTTACGCAAATGTGTAGGCACATCAAACAGTCATTATCACAGCAACATTCAATACAGCAATAAACGGTAGACAGCATTACAATGATGAGTCAGATGCATGTTATATTTCAAAGTGCTGTAAATGTAGTCAGGTGGAAAACTCCATCCTTTTCTATAACAGCCAGGAGATAACCAGATGTATGAGATCAGTTCACTCTCCTTAGTTTGACTTCAGCAAGACAGACACGTCTGCCGAAGTATAAATAATGTCCTCAAGAATATCCTCTAGATAATAAAGGTTTTCTAAACCTAGTTCATTTAACAAAGTAGCAAGTAATGGTCCTTGGTACATGCATCAACCGATGCAGTACAATGCAGCGACATGTGAGCTGGGAAAGAACATCTCGTGACGACGACTTTCGGAGACAGGCTATGAATCGAAATCGCTCACGACCCAAAATCGATAGAGTTAATGAAAAAGTCAATTTACCTTGCTTTCATGAAATACACAGAAATATCACGCCTCCCGACATGTGGGAAAACACTAGAGGTATTATCTCGACTAAACGAAATATCCATAAGAGGACTACACATCCCTGACAGAACAAAAAAAAAACGGAGATCCCCTCTTCAACGAGGCATCTCTTTCGCCATTCTAAATCGCTCACTCCCACTAGAGGTCGGCGGAAACCGATCGACCAAACAACAAGACAAGTCATGCGCAGTCCAGCGCAAAATGACCACAGCTCAAAAGTTAACTGCATTCGATACTAACGCGAGAAGACAAATGCTTACCGAGAAAAGTGACTATAAATTACAAGCAGTTGTTGCCCTTGCGTTATAAAACAGATATTGAAATAAAACGATGTTGCGAGAATTTATCACGCAACATATCACCACCTCCTCCCGATAAAAAAAAAAAATGTGGAACATATTTTTTTTTCAATATCAAAGAGCAAGCGATAAGCGGCTCAAAACGCACGAATTATGCGCTGATAATTAATTAAATTGCCAAACAATAGGCTAATTATAGAGTGTCTGGTGAGGATATACCTCAACAGAAAAATAAATATGTCTCAAAAAATATTCACATCGGGGAGGTGTCACCAACACACATCACGTTAGCATGTAAACACAATATACGTATGCAAGTTACCATAATCATCATTAAACAGCATACTCTAATATTGTCTTTAAAAATGGATGTACAAATCTGATAGGAAAATTTAAATAGTACATTCTTTGACATGTAATGACATAAGTATATAGTAAAGTTAAACTACATGACGATCCAGGACATATGCTCTGGTATTCCGAGGGTAAGTACACAATCTAGAACTCGTAAGGTAAGTCCTCAGCTCAACAATGACATTCTGAGAAAGTACAAGCAATATAATGCTAATTAATAACTAATATGCTTCATAAGGTACAATACATTATTAATAATTGTGGCTGTTTAGTAAACTAACGGCCCTTATATTAACTACTCAGTCCTCCTCTATCATTTTAAAAAACGAACAGAAGAAGATGACAACAAAGCACGATAGTGTGTACATATAAAGTAAGTACAGATGTGCTAATCTATTGTAGAAATATAGGTGTGTTATGACTCTGTAATATATAGAAATATAGGACAGAAGTATTAGTTGGAGTCATGTGGGCATCTAGACAAAATGTCAGCCATCACATTATCCGCACCACGGATAGCTCGTACCGTGAAGTGAAAAGGTTGAAGAGCTATAGCATATCGAATGGATCTCGAACTCTTCTTGGAATAAATCTCCCATAAAATTGAATTAAACCTAAGAGCCTCCTAACTTGTTTCTTCGTTTTAGGAACAGAGATGTTCAGTATTTTGGAAGTATTGTGGTCTTCTGTCTTCAAGAGACCATGACCAACACGATGACCCAGGAAAGAGATTTCACCAAAACCAACAAAAGCTTTAGAAGGTTTTGCTGTCAAATTATTCTCACGTAGAGTGGACAGTAAGTCATATAACCCTAAATAGTGATCTTCCCAGGTATCACTGAAGAGACAGATGTCATCTAAGTATGCGATGACATCCGAACGATGTGACAGAATTCGACGCATCATGCGAACGAAAGTGGCAGGGGCGTTCATGAGACCAAAAGGCATAACATTCCATTGAAATAGACCCCTAGGTGTAGAAAAAGCAGTAAGAGGTTTGGCATGCTCTGCTAAAGGCACTTGCCAATAACCTTTAGACAAGTCAAGTTTAGTGAAGAATCTAGAATTAGAAAGTCTAATCAGTAGATCTTCTAACAAAGGCATCGGTTCAGCGTCGAACTTTGTGACCTGATTCAATTTGCGATAATCAACGCAAATTCGTATGTTCTTATCCTTCTTCCGGACAATAACCATGGAAGAAGAATATGGTGAAGTCGATGGTTCAATTATATTTAATTGAATCATTTCATCCAATTCCTTTTCCACTTGCGACTGAAAGTGTATAGGAATAGGATACGGCCTAACCCTAATTGGATTATTGTCGGTAAGAATTATGTCATGTTCTATGACATCTGTGTGTCCAGGAATGTCAGTGAGAACATCCTGAAATGTTTGTAACATCGACAAGTCTCGTCGATGTTCGTCACCAGAAAGATTAGGAGAAACAGAAACGTTTTTCCAAGATTCCGTGGAATGTAATGGAACCACTGGAAGGGGAAGGTTGACATCAGAGAAGGTAGCTTCCTCATCCTGAATGACAGACAGGGATGAATAATGACCGTGAGGTGCAGGAGCATCATCCGTTGCCTGGAAAATAGGCAGCAAATAGTCCGGACGTTCGTGAAATTCCGAAAGCATGTTTATGTGGAAAGTTTTATGCTTTCCATCAATATCGACCACATAGTCAACATCGGAAATCCGAGAGACTATTGCATACGGACCTTTCCATGCAATAAGAAGTCTATTTTCCCTACTGGGGAGTAGGGACGAATGCTTTGTCACCTGGACAAAGTTGTCGTAGACATCTATTCTTGTTAGCAAACTGCCTTGCCTTCTCTTTAGCAATTTCTGATGAAGCAGTTGCTAGCTTACATGCCTCAATGATCTTTTTGTCTAAGAGCAATGACATACTCATATGAGGATTGAGTTTCATCGCTAATATCATCGGCAGTGATGAGATCGTGTAATAAAGACATAGGGCCGCGTGGACGCGCGCCAAAGACAAGTTCGAAGGGAGAAAATCCTGTGTGTTCATTAGGGACTTCTCTATAGGCAAAGAGAGCCGCGGGTAAAACCCTGTCCCAATCTTGAGGATGATCTTCAGTTATCTTACCAAGCAAAGTCTTGAGCGTTCTATTCAGACGCTCAACTAACCCATTAGACATAGGATGGTAGATACTACTGAGAGATCGTTCAATATGTAAGGTAGACATTACCTGTGACATAGTGTCAGATATGAGTTGAGTGCCATGGTCTGACAATATTTCTCTGGGGAACCCCAAGCGAGAAAATATCAACCAAAGAGCATCTGCGATATCTGTAGTAGATATGCTCTTAAGAGGAATAGCCTCTGGCCAACGTGTGCACATATCGACACATGTAAGGATAAACTGATGTCCTCTGGCCGACTTGACCTTAAAAGGGCCAATAATATCTATGGCCATTTTCTGAAACGGCCGAATAGGAATGTCAGCAGCCTGGATAGGCGCAGCATGTCGTGGTCCTCTAGATTTGACCTCCTGACATACCTTGCATGATCGGCAGTAAATACGAATGTCCTTATTGACAAAAGGCCAAAAGAAAGCCGCAAGGACTCTCGACTTCGTACGGGCAAAACCCATACGTCCAGCACATTGCGAGTCATGAGCATGTTGTAATATTTGGACTCTCATGCTCTTGGGAACAAGAATTTGCGAATGTGCCGACGTAGTCGAATCTTGTACCATACGTACAAGTACGCCGTTTCTCATTGCAATCCAAGATTTTCTATTTGTATCCTGATTCGGATCACCTTTCTTCGCAAGAACGAAGAATTTTTTTAAAGAAGGATCTTCTTCTTGCAATTTTATGAAAGAGTCACGAGTAATTACTAAGTGACTATCTTGGCTATCAACTTCATTATCACTATTCAGTGAAGTTTCGGGTGTTTGTAGAGCTTGTGCTCTTGTAACTACTGCATTTGTAGCTTGCATGTTATTATCTTCCCAAGCAGCAATCTGCTGTGGGGTACACTCCCTAACTCCGTGAATACGACCAATAATAAGGTCCGCAATAGGATTAGGTAAGAGACAAGCATGCACATCTCCAGTAAAGAAAGGAGTGGCAATGCGAATTACAGCAGTAGGATATTTTTCTAGAGTGCCGCCAAATGTGACACATTTAATAACCCTTCCTGTAGCACAAGATGGATCTACAAGCGATTGTCTAACACCAATAGTGGTGCATCCGGAATCGAAAAGTAGTGAGACCGGAGTATCATTAACAAGACCCTTATGTAGAATTAAAGAACCCCTCCCGTCATGCGCAACAGCAGCAGGAAGAGCGGGAAGTGGGTGACCACAACTCAAAGTAGTTATGGTACCCGGTTCGAATAAAGTACTGCATTGGGGGCATTTGTTTGCTCTCTCAAAGTCAAAAGCAGAACTAGTGACAGCGTCAAAGTTTTTACTATCAACAACATGATTACAGGCTCCCTCAGTTTCCTGTTGTACAGCATTAGCCTGCTGATATCTCTTTTTTCTGTGTTGAGATCTACCCCGACTATTATTACCTCTGAAGTTATCAGAGTTATTATTATCTCTGCAGTTATTATTGTCTCTATTGTAATTGTTATACTGGTTCGAATTCCAGTTTCCACGATTACTATCATGTTCACATTGATGCGAACATCTATTTGTTTGGTTCTGAGGTCTTCGGCAGGAATAACCTCTATTACCATATCCTCTTTTGAAATGCTTATAATTATTAGGGTGATAGTAACGACCACTATCAGGTTGTCTCCAATTCTTCGAAGAAGAATCACCATGAAATTGGTTTCCATGATTTTGACAGAAATTACCGCTGCCCTTTCTATCAAAATTTTGTTGGGATCTACGAGCAAAGTTTTGACCATACGGAGCTGCCGAAGCAACTGGTAAACCTTCTTTCACCTTAGAGTTACCCATGGTTATGTGTGGGTGCGCAGTTACTGGCCACCAAATGATGCGTGATGCCATATGTTGATGGATGGCATCCGCATGTCTGGTTTTGTGTAGTGTGTAGATGTGTTCAGTCAAAACAATGTTCATGCAACAATAACAGGGCAATCCACATAGGACGTCAGTAAACTCACGACGTATAAAGTCAATGAGTCTTGAAACAGCCGTTGACGTTTTTCTTCATTATTTATTGTGGACGCCACAGTGACAAAATGGTTACGCAAATGTGTAGGCACATCAAACAGTCATTATCACAGCAACATTCAATACAGCAATAAACGGTAGACAGCATTACAATGATGAGTCAGATGCATGTTATATTTCAAAGTGCTGTAAATGTAGTCAGGTGGAAAACTCCATCCTTTTCTATAACAGCCAGGAGATAACCAGATGTATGAGATCAGTTCACTCTCCTTAGTTTGACTTCAGCAAGACAGACACGTCTGCCGAAGTATAAATAATGTCCTCAAGAATATCCTCTAGATAATAAAGGTTTTCTAAACCTAGTTCATTTAACAAAGTAGCAAGTAATGGTCCTTGGTACATGCATCAACCGATGCAGTACAATGCAGCGACATGTGAGCTGGGAAAGAACATCTCGTGACGACGACTTTCGGAGACAGGCTATGAATCGAAATCGCTCACGACCCAAAATCGATAGAGTTAATGAAAAAGTCAATTTACCTTGCTTTCATGAAATACACAGAAATATCACGCCTCCCGACATGTGGGAAAACACTAGAGGTATTATCTCGACTAAACGAAATATCCATAAGAGGACTACACATCCCTGACAGAACAAAAAAAAAAGGAGATCCCCTCTTCAACGAGGCATCTCTTTCGCCATTCCAAATCGCTCACTCCCACTAGAGGTCGGCGGAAACCGATCGACCAAACAACAAGACAAGTCATGCGCAGTCCAGCGCAAAATGACCACAGCTCAAAAGTTAACTGCATTCGATACTAACGCGAGAAGACAAATGCTTACCGAGAAAAGTGACTATAAATTACAAGCAGTTGTTGCCCTTGCGTTATAAAACAGATATTGAAATAAAACGATGTTGCGAGAATTTATCACGCAACAATATTATTCATACATATATCTTTAATAAACTTACATACCCTCTTAGGATCTATAAGCTCACGGTGAGATTATTTTGGTTGAAGTAAATCTGCCCTGCATGCAGCGTGAAAAAATAACTTTTCTTGCAGATACTGTCTTCCAGTTTCTCACTTTGGCTTCTGGATTTGGTGTGTGTGATTTTCATCGCGTCCCTCTGTCCTTATATTTCAGTCTCTCGCCCGTACGAGAAAGCAGCTCCCAAATTCCCCAAAAGATTTTAGTTTCATCTCCTGTTTTGAGGCGATTTGAAGCAATCTGTGTTTTTCCTGTACTCGTTTTTCTCTTCTGTTCACTACACACTTATATTCTTCCGTCCTTCCTATGTATCATTCCCTTTTCCCCATATGAGGCTTTCATTCCATATAAGTTTTATCAAAATCCGTTGAGGCTTGTTAGTGTAATAAATTTTTAAAGATTATTAGCTAACTTTTAGCCGATGTGATGAAGGTGAAAAATATTAATTATCTTTAAAACTATTTATATTTGAATAATATCCTTTTGGATATAATTCCTAGCCTATCTTCTTTGTTGAGTTATATTTATTTAATATTATTCCAACCAGGCATTCTCCGGTAGGGAATAATTTAATTTTCAGTAAATGCATACTTTTAAAGTCCGCGATTCATTTCTATATAGCTATTTCCTCATTCTTCAGTAATACTGTATGGCTTTTAACCGTAAGTCACATTTCCGCTGTCTACCAACTTCAAAGAAAGACCACCGCGCTGACCTTGCGCTGGTGTGTGTGGGTGTCGCGTGGGCGTGTCGCGCTACAACCAAGCAAGTGTTTACCAAATCTCGCTACAGAGCCCTCTTCTTTAAAACAGTGCCTGCACGGTTAACTTTTTGGTAACACATGCTGCAGTTCCTCCTTAATTTTCTGTTTCTCTATATCTCCTTTGATATGATGCCTACTTAAAAAATCGGGTCCAAGATTGTCCCGTCCTGGTATGTATCTCACATTGAACGAATATGGAGATAACAGTAAACTCCACCTTAAAAGTCGTGAATTAAATTTTTTAGACACTGCTAAAAACATCAAAGGCTGGTGATCACTTTCCACAATGAAGTGTTTCCCGTAAAGAAAAGGGGCGAATTTGTTGATCGACCAGACCAAAGCGAGGCATTCACGTTCAACGGTAGAATAATTTCTCTCAGCTGTATTTAACTTTCTACTGGCAAAAGCTACTGGTAATAGCATATGTGGCGGTGTGTCTGCCCGCTGTAGTAATGTTGCTCCGATGCCTACATTGCTAGCATCCGTTCTTAGTACGAATTCTTGTGTGAGATCGGGAAGGGCAAGGATAGGTTTATTTGTCAGCTTATTTTTCAACTCTGTATAAGCCTGTTCACACTCCGCAGTCCATTGTATTTTATCCGGCTGACCTTTTTTGGTTAAGTCGGTTAATAGCGCGCACAATGAGTTAAAATGGGGTATATATTTCTGATAAAACCCGCACAGTGACACAAAGGATCTTACATCCTTCTTAGTTTGTGGTCTTGGTGCTTTTCTCATTTTCTCTACATTCTTTGGGTCCGGAGACATTTGCCCTGTAGAGATAGTGTGACCTAAAAATTCCAATGTCTCACATCCAATATGACACTTAGTTGGGCGTGCTGTCAATCCCGTTTCTCTCAATCTACCTAACAACATGGAGAGTGCTACTATGTGTTCCTCGAAGGTAGTGGTAGCAATCAGAATATCATCCATGAAGTTGGTGATATGAGGATTTTGTAATGGTTCCAACAATTTCCTCATCATTCTGGTGAAGATACTTGGAGCATTCTTTAAACCAAATGGGAGTACATTGAACTCGTAATGTCCATCCGGTGTACTAAAGGCTAACAGTTTCCTAACTTCTGGTTTCACTGGTATTTGGTAGTATCCCTTGCTTAGATCTACTTTTGAAAAATACCGAGCCTTACTCAATGTAGCAAACAACTGATTGGTGTCAGGTAATGGGTCTACCTGAGATTCAGTGATAGCATTTAGTTTCCTATAATCAATGCATAACCTGTGTTCACCACTAGGCTTCCTTAATAGCAACACACTTGAGCTGTAGGGAGATTCAGACTTTGAAATAATTTTCTCTTTTACGAGATAATCAATCTCATCCTTGAGGGCCTGTCCTTTAGCATAAGGTATAGGGTATGTCCGCATACAAACTGGTGTAGGGTCAGTAATCGTCATGTCATACTCTAACAGATTAGTACACCCCGGCTTATCTGTGAGTATATCAGCATGGATTTCTAACACCTCCTGAACCTTTTTCCTCTGCTCAAGAGTTAAATGTTCACTCACATTAACCTGAGCATAGCTTTCCGTAGTTGTTAGGGGGTATTCCATTGAGGAAATTGGTTCATCCTGCATTTCTGTTGCAATGGCCAGGGTCATGATATGTGCAACTTCTGATGCTTCCCTGTCATAATACTTTTTAAGAAGGTTGACATGATACACCTTCTCCTTTCCTTTCTTGTCAATCTTATAATTGGTCCGAGAAAGTTTTTCCAATATGACGTAGGGTCCCTGCCATCCAATTTGCAATTTATTATTGCTGCTGGGCAACAGTAACAGAACCTTTTCTCCCACCTCAAGTTCCCTATCTTTTGCTGTTTTATTGTAGTAAGCAGCCTGCTTCCTCCTGGCCTGTCTCAAGTTATCATTTGCCAGTTTCCAACTTGTTTTCAATCGAGATGTCAACTCGTTGACGTATTGGTATGAAGAAGTCACGGTTTCTTCTGCTTTTTCATCAGTCCATGTCCGCAACAATGCTTCCAGTGGACCTTTGATTGGTCGTCCAAACAACAATGTAGCTGGAGCCAATCCTGTGGAGTTATGTGGGACTTCCCTATAGGCAAATAGTGCTGAGGGTAAGTATGTGTCCCAAGTTTCAGGTTTCTCACTAGCCAACTTTCTAAGGATTGAAATGAGCGTGCCATTGAACCGCTCTACTTGACCATTCCCTTGGGCGTGGTACGGGCTACAGTGATAATGTCTAGCTTGAAATAACCTGAATACTTCTTGTGTTAGCTTTCCCCTAAACTGAGAACCATTGTCAGTCAATATTTGATGTGGGAAACCTAATCGGGTGAATATTGTTAACAGTGCCTCTGCCACATGTTTCGAATCTATCGATGACATTGCTACTGCCTCTCCCCACATAGAGCAAGTATCGACCAAGGTTAAGATATATGCATTTCTCTTCTTGGTCCTACTGAGGGGTCCAACAATATCCACAGCAACACGTTCGAAGGGCGTTCCCATGATGGGCATTTCTCCCAGTGTTGCTGGTGCAGTCCTATGTTTAGGAGCTACTCTTTGGCATTCTGGACAGGATCTCACATACCTCTTTATGTCCTCTGTGATCCCTGGCCAAAAGTAGTGACAGGCTATCCGTTGTCCAGTGGCCCCTATTCCCATATATCCACTGAAGGATATAGCATGTCCTAGCTTCATAACCTGCTCCCTGTATGATTTTGGCACTACAAGCTGTCTATGTCCTTTAGGTCCTGTTCCAGCTTTTCTATATAATAGGCCATGTTTCATATATAAGTCTCCTTTCTCTGGAGGGTTATGGCTTTTAGGTAATTTGCCAAAGCAAGGCTTCAATGTACTGTCAGCAGTTTGAGCCTTTCTCATCTCTTCTGGATGAGTATTGATGATAGTGTCCTCCTCTTTCTTAGAGCTTGCCCTGGTCTGGACTGTTGCCATCACTATGGGTCTTATAGGTTCTCCTAGAAAGACATATCTACATCCCAGTATTAATGGGTAGACAGGGTTGTCCATCACTGCTGCTTTGATCTCTCCTTCCACATAGCGAGATCTTATGTTGATTCGGGCTATGGGCAGTGTCATGGTTCCTGCTCCCTTGACTGGTCCTCTGATTTCCACTGTTTCTGTGGTTATCTGTTCCGGACTCACCAGAGAAGAGCACACTACTGAGTCAAAGTCCAAGCCTGTATCATATAAGCACAGTACTTGGGTGCCATTCAAGGTCACTTCCTCGCAGACAGGGGGATGATGGAGGTCCTTCTGACTATCTGCCAGGTCCTTCCTTCCCTTGTTCTCTGTTGTAAGGCATGCAGCGTGATGAGGAGGGTTTTTCCGTCTGCATTCCGCAGTATTGTGGTTACTCATTTGGCAAGATTTACACCACTTTCCTTCCTTTCTTGGAGGTTTCTTTTCTGATCCTAGAGGGTTTTTGTCTTTATAATCAGTTCTGTGTTTGTTCTTGTTGGAATTGTCCCTGTGTTTATAGTTGGTAAAGTTTTGTGAAGGTTTGAAGTTCTCACCCTGCTTCTTCTTATTTCCTGACACTTCTGACTGAGCTGCTTGATATCTTTCAGCCATGGTTAAAATATCTTCCAATCTCTCTGCTCCTTGCTCCATAAGAAATTTTCTCATTTCCTGAGGCATGGATTCTCTCAGTTGTTCCATCATGACCATTTCTTTTATATCTTGACATTTTCCTAAGCTAATCCATTTTGTCAGATAAGTTTCCAATCTGGCAGAAAACTGGTGATAGTTTTCTCCTGGAAGTAGCTTAGCAGTTCGGAATCTCTTTCTATAAGATTCAGAATTCTTTTCGTACCTGACCAGTAAAGCTTGTTTTAAGATTTCATAATCTTCCTGGTCTTCTTTTGAGAGTTTTAAATAAACATCGTATGAAACTCCCCTCAACCCCTGAGATAGCTTAAGGCTCCATTTTTCCTTTCCCAATCCATAGGTAGAGGCCAGTCTCTCATATCTATCCAGGTATGACTCAGTGGCGTCCTCTTTTTCAATAAATGGATCCAGGTGGAAACTCATGGCTCCATTTGCCGCGCTATGGTTGGAGCTACTCTCAGAGTGAGGTGAGCTAGCACCATGATTGCTAGCTGCTCCCTGGAGTTCAAGTTCCTTTAAACTTAACTCATGAGCTCTTTGTAACCTTCTTTCTTCAGCTTCGGCTTCCAAAATTAGTCTCTTTTTTTCTCTTTCCAGTCTTTTGGCTTCTCTCTCTGCTTCTAATTTCTTAGCTTCAGTCTCAACTTCCATTCTTTTAGTCTCTCTTTCTGCCTCTAATTTCTTAGCTTCAGCCTCAACTTCCATTCTTTTGGTCTCTCTTTCTGCCTCTAATTTCTTAGCTTCAGCCTCAACTTCCATTCTTTTGGTCTCTCTATCTAAATATTTATCCACTTCAGTTGTGATATGTCGAATTAGAGCATCTCCTGTCATACCCAAGTCTTTTCCTTCCTGCATAATCGCAGCTCTAAACTTCACCAATTCAGCCATGATGCTTACTTACCAGAGGGTATATAATTTTATCTTCACTAACCAACTAACTTAATTAAAATCAATTAATTACTTTGAACAAGACAAATCCTTAAAACCTTGTGAGCGTTTCCTATTTACTTCGTACTCAATGGTACTACTATTACGAAAAAAATTTCTAAGTTTTTAGAATTTTTTCAAAAAATTTATTTTTAAAAACTATTTGTGGCTCAAGATAGAAGAATACATAGATAGTGGCTCAGGATAAAAAATAATATCCCGCGAAAGAGCCTCCAGTGTAGCGAAAGGTTTTCCTATTATGATAATAGTGGTAGAGCAGAAGTAGAATCTCTCTCCAGAAAGTATGAAGTTCCAGTGCCCGAGAAGTACACTGGTATCACAAGTGAGTTACAGCTGTGAATACTCTGAGCTGGACAATAGATTTAGGCTTCAGACGTATAAGATGCTACTTTCGCTATCGTAACCCTATGTGATAATATAATTAAATTTGAAAAGGTAACTCAAAATTTTAACAGTTAAAAATTTAACAAGTCAAATGAGAACAATTATCCAATTTATTATGTACATCTATATATTCTTGTAATGATAAATGGGTGTAGGAAGATGGTAAAATGTATGATTATTTACAGTTACAAATTTAAAATAACTAATAGAAAAAGTCTTGGATTTATCTTCCACTGAATTTACAACAAAAGGATTGTCACATTATCTCTTGCCATCTAGTTGTCATCATTAAACGGTCGTTTTAGAAACTGCTCACAGGATTTGTTGGATGGATACATATAAACTCATCTTTAGCCACGTCTGCTCGAGGTTCCTCCGACACACTGGAGTACGGAAGACTTTCCTTCAGCCCGCCCTATAACTACGGGGGACTAAGGTGTTGAAGAGTGGTTGACCTCTAGGCTTCAGTGAGCTGGATCAACTTCTACAAGTCTTTATTTTCTCGATCAGGAATGATCATAAACATTGATCATAAAAACCTGGAACAAGAAGTAATAGGTGGCCATTGTTCCAACAATCTCACCACCAACTACTGTTCATGATGCGACCATGTCTTCAGTGTTTGTATATAAATGAATGAATCATGGTAGTATGTTACAGAGATAGCATGATAAGATAATGTATACTGTGCAGAATTAACAAAATACATGAATAAATCATATGTTATGATACATGGGTACGATATAACCTTTGCCTTCCCCTTATGGATGTCAAGTCACTTATGTACTTGCTGGTATGTCGTAAGCTTCCAGGCAAGAACTAGCCATGATATATGTGGTTAACCAATTAATGGTTATGCTTCCTGACAATGCCGGTGAAGGTTATCTCTGGTTAGCGTCATTCCCTTTTTTATTATATCTGATACAATCAATCAGAAATAAAATCTGAAATAAAATGATATTATTCATACATATATCTTTAATAAACTTACATACCCTCTTAGGATCTATAAGCTCACGGTGAGATTATTTTGGTTGAAGTAAATCTGCCCTGCATGCAGCGTGAAAAAATAACTTTTCTTGCAGATACTGTCTTCCAGTTTCTCACTTTGGCTTCTGGATTTGGTGTGTGTGATTTTCATCGCGTCCCTCTGTCCTTATATTTCAGTCTCTCGCCCGTACGAGAAAGCAGCTCCCAAATTCCCCAAAAGATTTTAGTTTCATCTCCTGTTTTGAGGCGATTTGAAGCAATCTGTGTTTTTCCTGTACTCGTTTTTCTCTTCTGTTCACTACACACTTATATTCTTCCGTCCTTCCTATGTATCATTCCCTTTTCCCCATATGAGGCTTTCATTCCATATAAGTTTTATCAAAATCCGTTGAGGCTTGTTAGTGTAATAAATTTTTAAAGATTATTAGCTAACTTTTAGCCGATGTGATGAAGGTGAAAAATATTAATTATCTTTAAAACTATTTATATTTGAATAATATCCTTTTGGATATAATTCCTAGCCTATCTCCTTTGTTGAGTTATATTTATTTAATATTATTCCAACCAGGCGTTCTCCGGTAGGGAATAATTTAATTTTCAGTAAATGCATACTTTTAAAGTCCGCCATTCATTTCTATATAGCTATTTCCTCATTCTTCAGTAATACTGTATGGCTTTTAACCGTAAGTCACATTTCCGCTGTCTACCAACTTCAAAGAAAGACCGCCGCGCTGACCTTGCGCTGGTGTGTGTGGGTGTCGCGTGGGCGTGTCGCGCTACAACCAAGCAAGTGTTTACCAAATCTCGCTACAAGGTCTTAATGCTCATTTCTCCCGTTTGTTTACTTGGTTTCTTGCGTGATGTTGGGCAGTTCCTAGGCTGAGCAACTCTTTTAGTTGTTCTTTGGATTGTAAGCAGATAGTGATCATAAGTAAGTCATGCAATTGATTATTATTGTAAATCAAGACGAAGATGTCTTCAATGCATAACTTGGCGTAGGACGTAGTCAAAACGTAGACTGGTCTACAGTTGCAACGGTCAAGCTTATTCATCTATATATGCATGCTTTGTGTTTTGACTTTTGACGGACGCAAAATTGCATTCTACGCATGAATATATTATGCCTGTTTTCGAAAGAAGGAGTATGTCAATAAATGTGATAAAATGGGACAAGTCTTCGGTTGCCGTCTGACATGTCGTGTTGGATCTGCATCTGTTAATGGTGGACTGTTTGGGCTTGATTGTTCGTTACTGTCAGAACCTACACCATTTGCAGTATACCACCAACTCTACAAGAATTCAAAATTCCACCTTAACAAGTACCACAGTGTGAATAGCGGGTATGCCTCAAGCGGATGTGTACAAGAACACTCCTAAAATGTTGATCCCTACGATATGCCACCAAAGACGAATCTCGAAACAACTTTCATGTAACAGGATTATATATATGCAGGCAGATGACGAAATATAATTTTTTTCTTCACCACCTAGCAGTGGGGATGGAAAGTTAAGACATGTTTGAGTCTGACAGATGTAATAGTAGGTTTCACAGTAAGTGCCATCTGACGAGTAACGTGTCTGACGCGATTAAGAGCATCGGATAAAACTTTCAGGATTATGCGATTATATATTAATTCGGGCGCTCCCATTCACTGTCGTATCTTGCTATAAATACTTGGTATCACTACACGAAATTGACCATCATGACTTGAGGCCAATATTGCCCTACCTGTGTCTAATCGCACACAGGATGGCCAATTAAACACAGACATGACATGAATTAAAGGAAGAAAGTGTAAACAAATTAACGGCGCACATGGTTTCAGTACGTAAAATGAGAGGTAGATCAACAATGTCGGAGAGAATTGGAACACGAGGAAAGGAGAACGGACAATTCTGTCAAAGCTAGGCCTCCAGTCTCACTACCTAGAAGATCGGGAGAAGTGTGACATCATTAGGACCGAATGATTGTGAAAAACATGTCCTCTCATTATATTCCCTGTGCTGGGAGCGAACCGGATACCTTTAAGAATTAGAGATAGACTTCATCCTCTGAGCCACTCCGACCCCCAGGATGGGGGTGGGAAACCTACGGCACACATGGAGAACAGAATTAGAGGCAGGCGTGAATGAGATGAGGTGTAGTAAAGAAAACACGTTACCACTCCATGATTCAAGGAAGGCTAATAGGCGAAATATACTGTTCAAAAAAAAAAGAAACGCATAGCTTTCCGAGGGCGCGTTTTTATGAGTTTGTAAGTAAAATTTGGTGCTAGGGTATATAAAAACCAGCCTCAAATGTTCTTTACAGTGTCAAATGCACGTGTTGACCTGAATTGCGTTCGTTTTTGTAATCGTTACAACGCAGTGGTCAAAAGTGTTTATGACGCAATTTTTGACCACAGCTCACGTTGCGCGCACGTGAAAGCAACAAAATTTGGGGTAAACACTATTCACTGACTACGCAACTGAAACCTTATAAAAAGATAACGCTACACACAAAAAATTCAGTTCATTTTCAAGCAGACATTTATGGCGTCTCTATCGATAAATTTAAGGAACATTGCTATTGGCCGACTGCATGCAGGCGAAAGTCAAAGTCAGATTGCCAGGCATCTAAACGTGCATCAGAGTACCATCAGTCGACTTTGGCACCGGTTCAAAGCCACTGGCTCAGTTGAAGACCGGCATCGCAGTTGACGACCCAGAGTGACAACAGCAGTGGAGGATCGCTTTATTCGGCTTCGTCACCTCAGAGACAGGTTTACAACAGCTTCCTCAACTGCCCAGTCATTGCCTGCAGGACGTCATGTGTCTGATCAAACTGTCCGGAATAGACTGCATGATGCTGGACTTTGGGCACAACGACCTCACCGAGAACCTGTCCTTACGCGCCGCCATCGCCAAAATCGACTTCTTTGGGCCAACCAGCTTCGTCCCTGGGTAGCTGACAATCAATGGAGACGTGTCTGGTTTAGTGACGAATCTTTCTTTTTGTTGCAGCGTCATGATAGACGGAGAAGGGTCTACCGTAGGTGAAATGAACGTTTTGCCCAAAATTGCGTTGATGAAGCTCCGCCGCACGGTGGTGGAGGTGCAATTCGGTGGGGAATGATCAGTTACAACGGAAGGAGTCAATTGGTGCACATTGAAGGAGGCTTGAATGCGCAACGATACGTCAGTGAAATTCTTCGACCCCATGTCCTTCCACTTTTGGCTGCCCAAAGGTCTGTGTTTCAACAGAACAACGCCAGACCCCATTGTGCACGATTGACCACGCAGTTTCTGACTGCCAACAACATTCTCGCCCTTCCCTGGCCATCCCTGTCTCCAGACATGAGTCCGATTGAGCACCTGTGGGATGAGCTGCATAGACGTGTTTGTCGCCGAGACGTTGCTCTAGCCAATCGTTGTGATCTGTTCCAGGCACTCCAGGAAGAGTAGCCAGCCACCCCACAGGCCCAAATCAAACGTCTGATCGCAACCATGCCCAGGAGATGCCAGTCGCTGATCGATGCAAGAGGAGGCCACACACCATACTAACGGGAAAGCCCGTACGCCAAAAAACTCTCGTGACCCAGATGCAAAACAACTGTCAATTGATTGGCTGAACCCTAAGGTATTCTTGTGTGCAATTTGAACTATTAACTCATTAAATTAAAAAAAGTTATTGAATGTCAAAATTATGGCTGTGTGTGTGCCTTCAGTGGCTATGCGTTTCTTTTTTTAACTGTATAGTTCTAGCATGTGATATTTCATATGAACATGAATAAAATACATTATTTCTTACCGGTAGGCCGTTTTTTGTATCCTACCAAGTGCAGCATCCAATGAACTTGTGATATGCGAAGCTCCTCCTTATTTCCATCAAACATAAAAACCTGACGAAAAGGTGCACAACAACAAAATATCAGGCTGACATTCCTTTAAGTATTGAAAATTTCAAGCTAATGACACTGTGAACACTAGAACGCGTGAATATTTACCTATCTCGACTAATTGATGTGAAGCGGACAGATTCAATAAAATAGTAAGAAAGCAAGCGTTTCTCCAAATCAGAGGATTAAATCAGTAAATTTGGGAAAACTGCGGCTTGTTTTGCCAAATAAAACCAACACTGGATCTGTGGCGCTTACTCAGGAGTTCTGTTCCAGACATGTTAATCAACAAATTAGGTAAGTATGACTGAAAGGTGGCCACTTTTCTGTCAGAGCGAAAGGAAGAAGGAATGAATAACTCTTATATTGTATAACCATTATAATAATTTTGTTTATGTCTTTATTTTGTTTGCTACTACTGTTCGTTTCAGAATAGATTAATTTAAAAAAAAATCTGTTCTTTACAGTATAGTCAAATTCTATACCATAGTGCTAATCTTTTTGACCTTTTGGGGGTTTAATAACTTCTTCTAACGGGATATAGTCTCAACAGAGGGGGGATAGCACTTATGGGTTTATTTCTTTATTAAATTTATGTAACCTATAAAATATATATTGTTTTGGTATTTGGATAATAGATGTTGTGAAGTTTTCTTTATGGTAAATAAAATTAACATAAAACTTTGGAATCCTGTCTTAATCTCTTTGGCTCTTGGAGTTGCTACTTTGACGTTGCAATCAGTGTGATTTAGCATCATAATTTGTTAGGTTATATTTCACTTTTCCGATCCAAGCCTCCACATAGCGTTTTCTGACAAAACTTCCAATCAGAACGAATGTCCACTTCTTGCTCTCAATTGATCTAATCCCTGAGCCAGAACAAAGTGGGTCGGAGTGTTAGTTTATTTCTTCCCCTGCGTGTTTTAAAATATAATTTAAAAAAATATTAACACATGACCTCATAGTCTGCACAGTGTATTGTCACGATGAACGTGTTTAGCGTCACATATGTTTAATCTCTGTGTCTGGGTAGGCAGAAATCGTTACTTTAAAAAGTCAACAATCATTTTACATCCATCGTATCGTGCCCGTCTGAGTTCACTCGCTCGGCGATACAGTTTTCTTGTTCTGTAAATCCACAAGATGCTCAAACACGTTGCCCGGCCCAGTCCTTTAAATTAGAATCCTGATTCTATTCCTTACTCTGGCTTGTCTGAATGTCTTCTTGGCGAGTTGAGTTTTACAGTACGTAAACTCAGAATGCACTAGATTATAAGGCAACATTCGGCCCATGTGTCCATATTGTTATTATATGACACGGCTCCAATCAGAAATGTTGTATTTTAACATCTGAAATGCTAAACCAGTAGCACGCAATTTGCATATATTGGTACTCTCTCAAGGAAAATTCCTGCGTGACACGCCAAATGTGATATTTACAAGTCACTTCCCTTGTAAGGTATTTCAGCTTTCATTTATTATTGATAGTATTTACATTTACGTCTTCATAGATCTATCACAGATAATCTCTTTCAAGATGAGTACCTTATCGTAACCTTTGCCTACAGCAAGTCTGACCAGAAATGGTTATGCGATTTACCCGGGTCCAGCGATTCCTGTCAAGCAACACCTTGGCTGGACGTAAATATTATCAGTGATAAGACTATCGACTGTGGCTCAAAATCCCATGAGTTTTCGTAAGTGTGTATCTATAATCTATCACCAGATTGTTATTTGGCGACACGTTCCTGTACAGCCTACACTAGCAAGAGCGAATGGGACGGACAGAAAATAGTATCAGTGATAAGGCACTGGCGGTGTTTACTTATTACTCCACAGTTCCAGGTGTAAAAATGGTTTCAAACAAAAGTGATTGATTACCTTAATCAGCAAGGATGGGCGATGAAGTTCCAACATAACAAGAATTGAAGGAAGTAATAGTAAGCAATATATGGCACTCAATATTGAGTACAGAAAATGAGACGTAGACCAATACTATCGGGGAGAAACATGCACGCGAGGAAAAGAGAGAACAGACAATTCTGTCATTTATTACAAATAAGGGAGGGAAACCTGAGGCCTGTAAACAGTAAATTAATATGAAACAAATATAAAGGTATGTTATCAGGCACTCGCAGGAAATAAAGAAGTAGAACACCAGACAACAGAAAAACAACAGACATGAGTGGCTTACCCAGGATTTGAACACTGGACCTTCCGTGCGACAACCCCGCCTAGCCATGCAAGCGAATCACACTATCCGCTCTGCCATCTACGCATCATCAAAAAAATGATGTTTCAATGGCAGGTCAATAGTGCGAACCACAATACACGACACCAGAAGTCCTCCATGGGCAGTTCAGCCTATTAATGACGCAATCACTTCTGTTGTATTTCTATCAAGCAGTATAAGCCGAATCCAACAAGACCCTTAGGACCTTAATACTGTGTCCAGTAAATGATAGTAGACTAGAACAGTGAGAACAGGATAGTGGGTAGGTTTGGTATTGTACAAACATTTATTACAAATAAGGGAGGGAAACCTGAGGCCTGTAAACAGTAAATTAATATGAAACAAATATAAAGGTATGTTATCAGGCACTCGCAGGAAATAAAGAAGTAGAACACCAGACAACAGAAAAACAACAGACATGAGTGGCTTACCCAGGATTTGAACACTGGACCTTCCAGTGTTCAAATCCTGGGTAAGCCAGTACAATACCAAACCTACCCACTATCCTGTTCTCACTGTTCTAGTCTACTATCATTTACTGGACACAGTATTAAGGTCCTAAGGGTCTTGTTGGATTCGGCCTATACTGCTTGATAGAAATACAACAGAAGTGATTGCGTCATTAATAGGCTGAACTGCCCATGGAGGACTTCTGGTGTCGTGTATTGTGGTTCGCACTATTGACCTGCCATTGAAACATCATTTTTTGATGATGCGTAGATGGCAGAGCGGATAGTGTGATTCGCTTGCATGGCTAGGCGGGGTTGTCGCACGGAAGGTCCAGTGTTCAAATCCTGGGTAAGCCACTCATGTCTGTTGTTTTTCTGTTGTCTGGTGTTCTACTTCTTTATTTCCTGCGAGTGCCTGATAACATACCTTTATATTTGTTTCATATTAATTTACTGTTTACAGGCCTCAGGTTTCCCTCCCTTATTTGTAATAAATGTTTGTACAATACCAAACCTACCCACTATCCTGTTCTCACTGTTCTAGTCTACTATCATTTACTGGACACAGTATTAAGGTCCTAAGGGTCTTGTTGGATTCGGCCTATACTGCTTGATAGAAATACAACAGAAGTGATTGCGTCATTAATAGGCTGAACTGCCCATGGAGGACTTCTGGTGTCGTGTATTGTGGTTCGCACTATTGACCTGCCATTGAAACATCATTTTTTGATGATGCGTAGATGGCAGAGCGGATAGTGTGATTCGCTTGCATGGCTAGGCGGGGTTGTCGCACGGAAGGTCCAGTGTTCAAATCCTGGGTAAGCCACTCATGTCTGTTGTTTTTCTGTTGTCTGGTGTTCTACTTCTTTATTTCCTGCGAGTGCCTGATAACATACCTTTATATTTGTTTCATATTAATTTACTGTTTACAGGCCTCAGGTTTCCCTCCCTTATTTGTAATAAATGTTTGTACAATACCAAACCTACCCACTATCCTGTTCTCACTGTTCTAGTCTACTATCATTTACTGGACACAGTATTAAGGTCCTAAGGGTCTTGTTGGATTCGGCCTATACTGCTTGATAGAAATACAACAGAAGTGATTGCGTCATTAATAGGCTGAACTGCCCATGGAGGACTTCTGGTGTCGTGTATTGTGGTTCGCACTATTGACCTGCCATTGAAACATCATTTTTTGATGATGCGTAGATGGCAGAGCGGATAGTGTGATTCGCTTGCATGGCTAGGCGGGGTTGTCGCACGGAAGGTCCAGTGTTCAAATCCTGGGTAAGCCACTCATGTCTGTTGTTTTTCTGTTGTCTGGTGTTCTACTTCTTTATTTCCTGCGAGTGCCTGATAACATACCTTTATATTTGTTTCATATTAATAGACAATTCTGTCACATGCTCCCTTCGGTATGTCGTAAAAGAAAACTAATTTGAGCTTACGCATTGGGCTGGCAACCGCGTTATGTAAGGCAGAAATTACTTTTCCTAGACATTAAGAACTGGGTGCGTTCACAGAACATGACTGAAATGGTAGAAGGGTCACTAATGTGCATCTTTGACAAGAACCTGACCAGTGCCAGTCGTGAAATAACAGATGAGAAGATGATGCCGCAGCTCAATAGGACGTGTACTAAGGAAACATGCCCCCTGGGTAACGATAATAGAGATAGATCCCCCCCCCCTTTTTTTTAAATGGAAAAGGGAACAGGAGATTGAAATGAGAATGATGAGGAGGACATAGACAGACTGAAGTGATGGCACAAGACGGGAGGTCATGGTACCGTATATGTGTGTTAAAAGCCCATGCCCCTTGAGGAGCTGACGAGTGATAAATGAATGAATGAACTGTTCAATGCATAAACACGTCAGATTATGTACGGACAATTACTTGCTTAATTAGCTCAACTTTATGTCACAGTTAGTGTGACAGTTAACTAGTATTTTATATAATGAACTTTAAAGATAAGAAAAAAACAAATAATGTAACAGAAATGTTACGTTTGACACGCGCGTACATACCGTGTATTCGTCTGTAACGGTGAAAAACAGCAAGACGACACAAAGGCAGAACATCGCTAGTTGGACTGCTAGGAACTCTGTGGAAGGACATAAAAAATATTAGCAGTTCTCCCCTCATAACAACTACAAAGTGTATGGTTTTTTTTCTAATAAAATAATTTCTGTGGACTCTAAAGAAAAATTACCCAATGGTACGATTGTGCGTCATGCTACACCACACATTAAACTATGGACTATCTCACTAAAGCCCCGTGGTCTCATGTTCCCCAAATCCTGACATTGTGTCTCTGCAGCTTTCCTGAGACATGAACAGTTGCCTCGTCACTAAAACAGATAAGTTTCAAGAAGTGTTCATCTTCAATAACGGGATTCAGCTTGCTAGCAGTTAAAAAAAAACAGAGAAAGGAAAGTGAGTGAGAGTTTAGAGAGAAATTTCAGAAAATAAATAACATTAAATATGCTTACCAGACAAAGCCATAAGTAAACAACAAACTCCTGACACAAGGAAAAAGTGGACACATAAGAATAAACATAAATAACACTGACAAACAACATTTTTCTTTCTTATATAAGAATAAGTGTTCTTAGGTCAGTTTCTTGCGCTGATTTCAAATCTGAAATCCGTTTATCTCTATCACATCGCGTTCTTAAGATATTTGTGAATAAATATATTTTTGGGAAACCGTTATTTGCTCCATTTCATTTTTACTATATAACTTATTAAAAATTAATAAAATGCAAAATAATTCTACTTTCTATACTGCTAAAAGATGCGTGACATATGTTACGCTATTTTCCAAATAGTCACTGTATTTTGAAATAATTCTGAGCGAAATATGGCTTCTAGAAGTTGTAGAAATTCGGCTGATCTGTTCTGTTACGTGTGCAGATATTTTACCGATCGTGTTCACCAGAAAAACTTTACACCATTACTAAAGAAAGCATATGAACTTTAGTTCGATTTGAAAGTTGATGATGCAAATAAATCTTGGAAGCCAAATGCAGTTTGTTCGACTTGTGCAAATAGATTGGCAGGTTGGTTACGAAGCATAAGTCGATGCCTTTTGGAGTGCCAGTAATATGGCGTGAACCGACAAATCACGCTACTGATTGTTACTTCTGCTTGACAAATATCCATGGTTTCACTTTTAAAACTAGAAAGTCTGTGGTTTATTCAAATATTGAATCGGTTTCGAAACCAGTGCCTCATGATCCAATCACGTGTCCGATCCCAGTTCCATCAGAACAATATCCTTTGGACGGGAATGAACCATCAGAAAGTGATAGTTTACCTGCTTTAGAAACTATGTCTGACTCGGATTATATACCGGTGAATGATGGTGTTCACTTAATTAACCATTCAGAACTTTCAGATCTGATACGTGATCTCGCTCTTACCAAAGGACAAGCGGAATTACTCGGTTCGCGACTCAAAGAATGAAATCTTTTAGCGCCCAATCCTCCGATATCTAAATTTCGTCATAGACACAGAGAACATGTTCAATAATTTGAGATGGATGATGACATTTGCTATTGCAAAGATGCAAACGATCTAATGGTTGTCACGTAGGGTTTATATTCATTTAATTTCCTACATCTTCTTCCTATTCTTTCACATAAATTCTCTCTTTTATTATCTCTGTATTTTTTTTTCCTGTGTATTTTTCATCCATTCGTTTTGCGAATATTATTTTCATATAATTCGCAAACTTTACCTGTTTTCCCTTCTCATAAACTGAGAATCGCGCTAGGACGATATTACGTAGATGTCAGGGCTGCAGGGCGTCAGAAGGCGTGATAAGTCGGTTCGCGGAACATAGGACGTAGCAAATCGTCTACATTCTCACCGAGCGCGCGAGCTTCTTCTCGGCATTAGTCCCGGTGAGGTGTGATACTTTACATCTGCACCGGTCAGTATCCAGACATTTGTCTGGAAAATCCCAAACTGACACGGCGCTCACTTGGGCCATGGTCAGCTGTAGTGTGAAAACTGCCCTGAAATGGAGTCAGGCTGTCTGGGATTTGAAACTGACACGCGTACATCGTGGTCAGTAGGTGACAGTTACGACACGCGTTAAGCGGACGTAAATGTTGGGAGTAGGGGAGATAATTTCGCTTGGCGAAATAAGTTTGGGCCCTTTGTCTGATTTTAAGATATTGGCCAAGTTTGAAACTTTAATTTCATTCTCGCTCATAGACTCACAGTAGATAGGTCGCTCGTAAACAGAATAGCTGTTAGCGAAGATCTCAGTTTGTTTCGGCAATTTGTCGAACTTCTAGACTTCCAGAAATATTTTCAGCATTTTTATTCTTAAGTTGTGCGACTACCTGTAATTCTGTGGTTGAGGTAATTAATATGATAGATATATAGATTTTGTGAGTGTTAAAGTGTTAAATCGCTTAATTCATTTTAATCTATTTCTTTAGCGCAGAAGAGAAATAAAGTGGTAGGCTATTATATTTTCTAGGGAAGCATTCAGTGGAAAGCAGAATAAAATTAAAATTTCTAGCTTATAACGGCAATTGTAGCTATTTATAAATTTAATTTAACTGCTAATACTCAGTCGAGTGTATTTTTCTAAACTAACGTATAAACTCTAGAATCCAGCCTCATGAATGGTGACGGAATACGCACGTGTTCTTAATTTATGAGGATTGCTGATTTTTAAATATAACTTACGTCACGGGAAGTTTAAATGATAAGCAAAGCTCTCTGCTTGCAAGTTTAAATGTAAGTTTTAACCAGTACAGATTCTGTTTATTATATTATATGTGTTATTTTTCCTCCACACAGTGAAAGTTTTGGGGTGACCCTAACTTTACCAGCACCTAGTAGTAGTTTCCATACTTGTGAAGAAATAGACAGTCCTTATTTTGAACCACGTGGGTTTCCTCAAGTAACACTGATCTGACGGTGCAAGTTAGACAGAAATACTAATATCCCAATAACGGGTTTTCAAAGACTGTAATGATAAATACTGGACCTTGGAGCCAGCACTTAATTTCTTCTAGAAACTCTATATAATTTGCTGCCTGGTGGCGTGAATATTAACAATCATTTCCCGACTAGATTATATCTTGTGGACAAATCTGTGGTGTGACTAAAGTGAATCCTATACTGAGGGAAGGCACCGACCTGACATTCATCATTTTTTAGAAACCTACGCTATTGACACTGTGCTCTGCAAACTCCCGCGCCTGGAATAATTGTTAGGTGACGTAATCAGACATTTGAACAAATTTGCATACCCAAGTAGTCGTTCCCGGAGACTCCGAGTTAAATACGTCTTTTGGAACTGGGGACTTCTTGGCAGAAGACTGCATTTTTTGAGTCTGTGTGAAAATCTAAAATCAATGTGTTCCAAGAGGCAGCGAGCAAAGTCGTGAGTACCTGAATGAGAAGCCATGGCGGAATGAATGAGTGTACGCTGGTCTGAGTGATATTTTCACTATTATATCTTTGACACCCTGTTGCTGTCCTAATTTTTTTTTCAATCTGCATAATTTGTTGCTAAGGCTAGAGTTCTTGTGTTTTGTCTTAGGTTAAATCAGATTTTTTTCAAACTCTGTGCATATAATTACGAGATAAAACAAAGACAACTCTTAGACTCAAACTCTATGTATCTGTGACTCGGGCGCCATCATCTGTTCTCTTAACGGGGCCGGGCTAAACCTAGAGTTAACACTATAACGGGGCTATCATCCTTGCAACATTTCCTTGATTTTTTATGACTATGTGTATATGTATTTTCCTTGATGTACTTTCTTTGATGTTGTGAGCCGATTTTTTCCTGATAATAAAATCGCTCTTGAACTTAATAATCGTGTTTGGTCAGCTCGTTCTAGATAATATATATATATCATTGTTATAGTTTTCCCACGTCTGTGTGTTTACCTGTCGTCACGTGTATGTGCGTGCCTGTGAGTGATAGAAATATACGTAATATGTATATTGGTGTAGTCTGTCTGACGCTGTAACAACTGTTGTAGAAGATAGGTGAGAGAGATAAGAATTCTTTTCGCTTTCAGAGACAGCCACTATATCAAATCTATCATCTCACGTGTGTGGAAATTCTATTACCTTTCACTAACTCTCACTGAGTCTATCACCTATTCAAACCTATTCAGAAGGGACCAAACCTAGTCTTAATTCTCCTATCGGAAATCTACGACAATGGTGCACCTCGGTCATGAGCACATAGTCAACGAATGGCAACTTTTCATCGACTCTTCCAAGACTAGTCTAAAAGCCGTGTTATTGCATAACGGAAATTTATTTTCATCAATTCCAGTCGCCTATTCTGTTCATGTGAAAGAAACTTATGACAAGATGGCTATACTTTTGGCCAAAAAAAAGTACAATGACTACCAATGGCGGATTTGTGGAGACCTAAAGGTCATTGCAATTCTCACAGGCATGCAGACTGGGTATACTAAATTGTGTTGCTTCCTATGTGAATGGGACAGCCGCAACAGACAGGAACATTATGCAAGAAATGTGTGGCCTATCAGGGATCGTATGCAGCTGGGACATAAAAATGTAATACACGAGCCATTAGCTAACAAAGACAGCATCATTTTACCACCGTTACATATAAAGTTGGGGCTCATGAAGAATTTCGTAAAAGCGTTAGATAAAACGAGCAAAGCTTTCACTTATCTTCGAGAATAGGTTCCGCAAGTGAGCGATGCAAAGATAAAGAAAGGTATCTTTGTAGGACCTCAGATTAGGAAAGTTATTGCAGACAAACAATTCGAGAACTTGTTACATGGTAGTGAACTTCGCGCATGGATGGCATTCAAATCGATCGTCGATGACTTTCTGGGAAATTACAAATCTGTCGACTATGTGCATATTGTTAAGCAGTGCATATATGCATACAGAATTATGGGCTGTAACATGTCCCTCAAAATCCATTTGCTCGATTCGCATCTTGACTTTTTCCCTGACAACCTTGGCGAAGTCAGCGATGAACATGGAGAAAAACTCCATCAAGATATCGTCGTAATGGAGTCACGTTATCAAGGACGGTGGAGTGTGACCATGCTTGCCGATTATTGTTGGATGCTTCATCGCGATGTACCACATGCCATTCACCGACGAAAGTCGACTGCAAAGACATTCAAGCCTACATAACTGTTATACTTCTTGTACGAATGATGTTGTAATACTGTATGCGTTGTTAAAAAACCTAAATTGCGTATTTCTAGAGATCCCGACCTGATAGAGAAAAACGGTTTGCAGATTTAAAAACGGCGCATTAAAATTGACCAGAAAAACATAGAAATGTTAGAGAAAGAAAAAAAAATTTTTTCTTTTGTTAGCCAGTGTAATGGGTACCACCCGCAAAATCTGCTCAGACTTAACATGCCGCCAAAAAGAGAGCGCCCCAACAAAACAAGAAATGGCTGGCACTTCAGGGTGTAAATATTAGAATCTAAGAAGGTAAACAGAACCAGAAACAACCCAAACAAAATAATAATGAGTGATGGTGATAGAGGGGGTTATTTGATTTAGAAGACGACAGAATGAGTAAAAGTAGGTATCAACAAAAATAAAATAAAATACAAAACAATTTTTTTTTCAATGTAATTTAAAAAATGGTGATTGAACGGGGAAATAGAATACGGGTGGAAAAGGTCACTGTCACGTGATGATGATGATATCAGTGTAATGTAGATGTCACATGATGATGATGTTGTCACTATAATACAGACATCGAGCATATATCGTGATGATGATGATGATTTCACGGTAATACAATTATCAAGCATATATTGCATTGAGGATGATGATGATTACGCTGATGATGATGATGATGATGATTATGGTTAGTGGGTGTGTGTGTAAGCAAATGATAAAGTGAGAGAGGTTGTTTGCGTGAGCTGTAAATGACGTAGGCCTGTGTGTATGTTAAGTGCGAATGAAAAGCGGTCAGTCGGGTTTTGCGTGAGTGTGTCTCGTGCGAGACGGTGGATCAAAACACGGGAGAACAGTGCAGTGTGCGAGGTAGTCAGTGGTGGACTGAAAGGTCAACTGAAAGGTTGCTTGTAGAGCGGGAAAAAGATGGCTAGATGTTATGGCTAACTCTTGTTGGTTAATTCTGAAGGAAGAATTATGAATTATTACCTTGGATATTTGGATTTCATATCATAATTGTGTTTCATGACATTTCCGTAATACAGTGTTCAGTTTGGGACTAAATTTCGATGTTGATTGGTTTACTCAGGAATGGATGTGTTAAGTATGGTGTAAGAAGATAGTAAGCACCTTGAGAATTAATTATTGCGACAGCATGCATCCCCACAGCATGTGTCAGTCACCTTAACAAAGGAATGCATGGTGGTTTGAGGTACTGTAAATGAAACGTTGTTCAAGCTGGACTCATATGGCAATATCAGAAGAACAGGATCTTCTTCTTCCTTCCTCGTCCGTCCTAAAAAGGATGTTGGTTGCGTTGTGTCGCCGTTTATAGCGCAGCTGCGATATTTGCGCCTTTCGGCCCGACACATCCTACTTCCGCACGGCATTTTTTAGACCGGATTTGCCTCCCCTCATTGATCCCTGCTCTTTCGGCCAGTGCAGTGATGCAGCCTGTTTCCAGGACCACCATTTGGAGCTGGAGTAGGGTCTTGGTCAGCTCTGGTTCGCTGATCCTGACGCAAGCAGTCAAGTTATGAGTCCCCTGACTGCATTCATCTCTTTTACTGCGTTTTCGATCCCGGGGCAGGATCTGATCGCAATGACCTGGACGTCGTTAGGACCTTAATGGTCAGGACTATTAAAAGTGAATGACTAACTGAAAGTTGTGGATTCCAACTGGGAGATGTCATAAAGATGTTGACTTAATCTGTCACCAAGTCGTTTACCTGTTTGGCATATTACCTGTTTTAATGCAAAGTTTGCATGACAGTATAAATGACGTTGCATGACTTGCTGTGAAGCTATTAATAATGGTGAACGTGGCTTCGGGAAAAGACAACTTGCAGGTTCGGATGACATACTTGAACGCTTTAAATCATGTCCGGCCACAAGGTAGTGTGCCAAAGGAACCGGTAATCACAATAAGGAGACGACTGGGAACACGAAGATCCTTCGGGTTCTTCTTGCATCTATAGGCCACCAGAAGTGTCTCATCAAATACTTCTAGAGTCACAGAATCTACTTGGAGATTAGGTAAGTGGCGGCAGAGCATCTTTTGACTTCAGTCTTGAGGGGGTGTCATGAAACGAGTGTGTAAACCCACTACTTTGTTTAATCATTATGTCGGGATACAAATTTGCCCCAGCCAATCAACGCACAGCCGCTGAGCCAGAATAAATTACATGAAGTTACGCCAGGAAAAACTTAAGCCCTGTTTTTTGGATGTCGGTTGCGGCCATCTTGTTCACGCAATATGGCGGAAGAAAACAGAATAAAATTAGGCTGTACGAGGCATGGCACGAAACTGCAGACAACCCATCAGCTTGCCACGCCAGGAACCAACCAAACGCTTTCCTTAAGCAGTAGAAGTTACTTCACCTGCCTATATAATCGGGCGAGATTTTATGCAAAAATACACAACACCGACACGAAGCCAGAGAGAGACGACCGACTGAATAAGAAGAGCTGTCAACCTTGATTTATTGCTTACCTGCGTGCATTGACCTGGCAGACTGCTCCCTAGTCGAGTAACTGGCCTGTTTAAATCTTAGAGGGTTTTATTCGTGTCATCGAACCTGAGATCGTATGTCGTGTCAATCCAGCTGCCTGGAACGTCGCAGGAGCATAGAGATTGCACAGAAGCTACATCTTTAGTCCCCCTCAGTCTTGGGTGGGCTAAAGGAACGATCCTCAGCAAGTGTTGGGTCAACCAAACTAAGAAGGACATAACTTTTGAGAGATGAGTACACAGTAGTACCATTTCCGTCGGCAATTGTGAGCTATTAACTGTCTACGAAGAGAAACTGAGTTAGCATAGCAAGAGACAATAATAAGATCATAGCTGATAAAGTATACGTAATTAACAGCCCAGCTGATACATTTACTATAATTGAGTAACAGCACAGCTGATATAATTTTTTTGTTCCTATAATTGGAAGACTTGTAATATTACTTACTTACTTAGTGGTTCCCCTTCTACCGTGAGGTGTAGAGGTTTGGAAGAGAGAGCGCGAGACTATTCTATCGGCTGTCTTCCTCCTGCCCTGGTTCCATTCTAGTCCTCAGTCCTTCAAAGATTTCTAATGTTGTCATCCCAGCGGACTCTGGGTCGTCCTCGGGGTCTGGATCCTTGGCTCTTTGTTTTCAATGCTTGTCGTGGTAGCCGATCTTCTCCCATTCTGCAGACATGGCCAAACCATCTTAGTTGGGACTGTTCTACTTGGGTCTGCAGGGGGTGGCATTTTAGGCCTTGACGTATCGTCTGGTTGCGTACCATGTCTCTTCTTGTTACTTCAACCACCTTCCTCAGATACCTCATTTCTGAGGATTGGATCTGGCTTTTATGGGTTGTAGTCATTGCCCATGACTCGCATCCATATGTCAAGGCTGGGCATTAGGTGGAGCGGTATAAAGCAATCTTCGTTTTCTTACCAACCTCTCTCTTGCTGAGGAATCCTCGATTTATGGCCTGAAAAAGTCTCACAGCTGCTGCTTTTCGAGTGGCCAACTCTTCTTTGATGCCTCCCTTTCGGTCTATAATAGCTCCGAGGTATTTAAAGTGGTCGACCTGCTCCAGGACCTGTTCTCCCAGCTTAATCTGATGTCTTCTTTCTTCTCGTGATATCACCATGGATTTTGTTTTAGAGCTGCTTATGACCATCCCTCTCTTCTCCAGCTCTTCCTTCCAGACTTGCAGGTTGGATTGGAGATGTGCCTCTGATTTAGCAATCAGGGCAACATCATCAGCAAATGCCAGCTCTGAAATATAGACCTGTCTCATCTTCCAGTACCCCACTGAATACTTTCTTGTTCTCTCCTTACATGCCTTGAAGACATCGTCCATAAAGAGTATGAAGAGGTAAGGTGATAGGATATCACCTTGTCTTACACCAGTGGTGGTCCTGAACTCTTCTGACTTATGGTTTGCTGTCCTCACATAATTTCTGCAAGACTTGTAGAAGCTCTGTATAGCATGAATCAAAGGTGCTGGAATATTCTTCCTTGCCAAACAGTCCCAAAGTTTGCTCCAAGGGACCCTGTCAAACGCCTCTTCCAGATCTATGAAACAAAGATGGATCTCACTCTTATACTCAAGGGCTTTTTCACTCAGCTGTCTGAGTGTGAAGATTAGGTCTTGAGTACTTCGGTTTGCTCGGAATCCGCACTGGACCTCATCCAATTGTGGCTCAGCTAGGCGTCGGAGTCTCTGCTCTAGGATTCTAGAGTAGATTTTACCAGGGACACTGAGAAGGGATATGCCTCTATGGTTTCCACACTGTCGATTGTCACCCTTTTTGAAAATTGGTGTTATGATGGCGATCTCTCAATCCTTTGGTATGGTCTTGTTGCACCATGCTGCCTGTAGGACCCTTAAGAGTAACAGGTTGCCTGATGCTCCCATGTACTTAACTATTTCTGGTGTTATACCATCATGCCCTGCTGCTTTGCCCATCTTGATTTTCTCCAGTGCTGCCTTCAGTTCTTCCATCTTTATGTCATCTTCATCACCATTTGTTTCATCTTCTGTGCTAGTGGTTATCGTTTCTGATGCTTGACCTTGCTCACCATCAAGGAGTTCTGAGAAATATTCTTTCCATCTTTCCATTACTTCCTTCGGGGCAGTAAGCAATTTGCCTTGCTTGTCCTTTATAAATTTGAGAGGGCATTGTTTTTCCTTCCTCATGTTCTTTCGGGTCTTGTAGAACAATTTCTGGTTTTCTTGTGCATCTTTTTCTAGCTTTTCTCCAAATTCTTCCCAGGACTTCTGTTTTGCTGCTAGCACTTTGTTCTTTACTTCTGTTCTGAGTGTCACATATTCTCTATATTTTTCCATTTGTCCTGTTGTGTTTTTTAGCTCCTAAGTATTGTTTCCATGCCATTTTCTTCTCTCTTATTTTCTCTTTGACTTCCTCTGTCCACCAAGGTGTCCTCTTTCTCTGGTTCCCAAGTCGGACTTCACCACATGCTTCTGCAGCAGCTGTCTTTATGATATCCTTGAATTTAATCCAGAGGGTTTCCAAGTCATCAGGTTGTTCTTCTGTGTTGCTCACCGCTGCAGCAATAAGCCCCTGATATCTGGTCTTAATTTCTGGCTCTCTCAGCTTGTAGGTCCTAATGCTCATTTCTCCTGCTCGTTTACTTGGTTTCTTGCATGATGTTGAGCAGTTCCTAGGCTGAGCAACTCTTTCAGTTGTTCGTTTGATTGTTAGCAGGTAGTGATCACTTCCAATCTCTGGCCCCCTCCAGACTCTTGCATCTCGGACATATTTGAATGAGCTTCTCCGAACAATGGCATAGTCGATCACTGACTTCTCATTCTTTGTTGGTTTCACATCTAGTGTATGCATGTATGCGCTTATGGGGGAACTTTGTGTTTGTAATGATCAGATTCTGCTCACTGCAGAATCTAAGGAGTCGCTTTCCATTGTCATTGAGAGTATCTTCTCCATATCTTCCGATAACTCCACCCCATCTAGCATGGTCATTTCCAACTCTGGCATTAAAATCTCCGAGCATGATAACTTCATCTAGGCAGTCACCCACTGTCCTTTGAAGCAGCTCGAAGAATTCCTCCTTGACCTCTGCTCTCTCATCCTCATTTGGCCCATACACTATGACCAGGTTGACTATGGTTTCTCCTTCTTTTAGTTTCACAACCATAATGCGCTCTGAGACAAAGTTCCATCCCTTGATACTATCTTTTTGATTTTGGGCCACAATGCAACCCACGCCCCCTTTAGCTCTTTCGGATATGGGTACACCACTGTAGAGCAGCGTGTTGCCATTGAGATCCATGACTCCTTGTCCTTTTTTCTTTGTTTAGGTTATAGCCAGGATTTCTAGTTTTGATTTCCTCATCTCTTCCACCAGCTCCTCTTCCTTCCCATTTATACTTTTTGTGTTCCATGTTCCATAAGTCGTAGTCCGTAGTCCGTTCCAGTTCGTCGCCTTTAGAATCAGTCCGGTTTTCTCTCTTGGGTTGCTCGTAATCGTGGTTTAAAGCAAACAGGTGATTGGCCTGTTGTGCCTTTGCATGGTGGAGGGACTTGTAATATACAAGTATATATATATATATATATATATATATATATATATATATATATATATATATATATATATATATATATATATATATATATATACATATAATATTAATATTTGTAAATCATTTGTAAACTTACAAATCCATTACATTCCATTTTTCAACATTCACCCTTCAGCACAAGAGTAGATAGTGTTTATACTAAATAAATAATAAGGAAATTGTATTTGAAGACGTGTCAATTTTATCATTGTTGAGTAAAATCTGTTTCCTTGTTTTAATATCACAGTTAGTTACACAGCGGAGGTGGCAATTTATGTCGATCTCCTCTCTACTAATTTTTCGAGATCAGATCATTCACAGCCGTAACTATTTTGTGATACCAGTAGTTCTCTCAGACACTGGGACTTCACCATTTTCTGCAGAAATTCTATTTCTGTAATTGTCAGTACTATACAGATCCTAGAGCCAATAAAAACCTTACGCCACACTGGGGGTTCGTTCTTGGGATATTTCTATATACCTTGAGCCATACTTAGTCTATTAATCTATCTACTAACTTTATCTTGTGCCACCCATAGATAACTAAAGAAACAAATTTTTGAAAATTTCTATAATAGGATTTTTAAAAATTGTTTTCTTAGGAGGAGTACCATTTAGTACTCAGTAAATAGTTGATGCTCACAAAATTGCACGGAAATTATTTGTTCATTTAAATTAATTAAGTTTAATTATAATATTTGGATATAGTAAATTTACATACCCTATCTAAGTAACGCCATGGCTGATCTAGTGAAGTTCAGAACTGCGATCATGCAGATGGGTAAGGAATTAAATATTACAGGTGATGCTCTTATTCAGTATGTCACAACAGAAGTGGACAAACACATGGATAGGGAAGAAAGAAAGTTGCAATTAGAGACTGAAGCAAAGAAATTAGAAGCTGAAAGAGAAGCCAAAAGACTGGAAGCTGAGAGAGAAGCCAAAAGACTGGAAGCTGAGAGAGAAGACAAAAGACTGGAAGCTGAGGAAGAAGACAAAAGAATGGAAGCTGAGAAAGAAACCAAAAGATTAGAAATTGAAGCCAAGAAATTGGAGGCTGAAAATGAGGCAAAGCAAATTGACGCTGAGGAAAGAAAATTACAAACAGAGAGAGACCATCAGTTGAGATTAAAAGAGCTTGAAATTCAAGCAAATACTGGCAATAATGGTGGTAACTCACCTCACTCTGAGAGTAGCTCCAGCCAGAGCACCTCAAGTGGGGCCATGAATTTTCATCTGGACCCATTTGTTGAGAAAGAAGACGACATTGAGTCATACCTGGATAGATACGAAAGACTTGCCACTACCTATGGCTTAGGGAAAGAAAAGTGGAGTCTTAAACTATCTCAGGGATTAAGAGGTGTGGCCTACGATGTATATTTGAAGCTCTCAAGAGATGACCAGGAAGATTATGAAGTCCTGAAGCAGGCACTGCTTGTGAGATATGAAAAAAACTCAGAATCATATAGAAAGAAATTCCGAACAGCTAAACTTCTTCCATGAGAAAACTATCACCAATTCTCAGCTAGATTAGAAACTTATTTGGAGTAGTTTAGGAAAGTGTCAGGATTTGAAAGAAATGATAATGATGGAGCAAGTGAAAGAGTCCATGCCTCAAGAAATGAGGAAGTTTATCATGGAACAAGGAGCAGAGAGATTGGAAGATATTGTAACTGTTGCTGAAAGATATCAAGCAGCTCAGGCAGAATTATTGGGAAATAGGAAGTAGCAGGGTGAAAACTTCCATTCACCACAAAACTATTCCAAATATGAACAAAAGGACTATACCACAAGGAACAAACAAAGATTTGACCAAAAGGTCAAAATCCCTCTAAGGTCGGATAAGACACCTTACCGGAAGGAAGGAAAGTGGTGTAAAACTTGTCTAATGAGTAACCACAATACTGCAGACTGCAGAAGGAACAACCCTCCTTATTACGCTGCGTGTCTCACAACAGGGAACAAGGGAAGGAAGGAACTGGCATTTAGTCAGAATGACCTACATCATCCCCCTGTCTGTGAGGAAGTGACATGTAATGGCACTAAAATTCAGTGCTTATATGATTCAGGTTTGGAATTCGACTCAGTCGTGAGTGCAACCCTAGTGGACCCTGATCAACTTACCACAGAAACAGTGGACATAAAAGAGGCAATGCAGGGAAACGGCACCATGAATCTTCCCATAGCAAGGATCAACGTGAGAACTCGCTATGTGGAAGGAGTGATCCGAGCAGCAGTGAGTGATGATCCTATATACCCGCTGGTAATAGGATGTAAATATGTCTTTTTTGGGTGACCCAATAAAACATGTTGTCATGGCAGCAAACCATACCAGGTCGAGCACCAAAAAGGAGGAGGGAGATCCACTAAACATTCATCGTATAAAGACGAAAAATGCTCAAACAGCAGACAGCACATTGAAGAGTTGTTTTGGCAAATTGCCAAAGGCCCATAACCCTCCAGAGAAAGGAGACTACTATATGGAAAATGGCCTACTCTACAGACTAGCTGGAAAAGGACCTAAAAGGCATGGACAACTGGTAGTGCCAAAATTCTACAGGGAGGAAATGTTGTGCATGAGGCTGGCAATCTCACCATGTAACACAGATTGCTACCGAAACTACTACTGCAAGAGCATCTGAATGCTTCATGCGGAGGCAAACCACACTGGTAGCCCCATGCTCCCTCAGGAGCGGAGAAGAGAAATATATATCTCCAAGTGAGCCCACGTGTTCTCACAAACCATTCTTCACATAACAATAATTAAATAATAATAAAATGGACATAAAATAATATTCTTCAACTACATGTACAACAGATACTCTCAATAATAAGAATAAACCACCACTCGCAACTGATCCGTCTCAATATTTGTCACTGCACTCTGAAGCATGTCGTAAGTGACGACTGGTGCGCCTGGCAACAAGCGTGTCGTATATGACCACTGATGAGCCTGGGATCTCATCACATGAAACACATCGTTACCGAAACAACCACTGCAGTAGCATAAAAATGCTTCTTGTCGGCTTGTGATGGACCCCAGCCGCATCGGTGTTTCCATGCTCCACAAGGAGCAAACAGAGAAACATCTGACTCAACGTGCCTTACGCACCAAGGAGTGCCTCGCGCTCTCCAGAAATCTAAATATATATTCTCACCTCACTCAAAGTAACCCACTAAAGATATACAGTAGAATAATCAATAATCGTGAAATACCACTAAATTACTGTAGCATCAAAGAATAAAATATAATTATTCTTAACTTTAACAAAACGAACTAAATACATCACCTAAAGGAAATTTAACACGACAACTCTCTCTTTCCTTTACTGGGGAAAATTATCTTAATCTGCTTCCACCCACGTGTCAATTCACACGATATAAAACTGCGTAACATTAAGTGATAACTAAGAGTGTTAAATGCAGACTTGCTGGCGCCGCTTTTATACAATCACCACGTGGCTGCCATCTTACCAATAGTTTAATAATATCTAAATTCAAGTAATAAATCGCTTCTCTGCCTGGTTTCATGTGGGAAATAGTTTGCCTTTCTGATGAAATGAGATACTAAATCATAATGTCCTGGAAGAAATCTCTTTTAGAAATATCTATCTATTTATCTCCTTAAACATTAGAACAGACACGCTCAATATAATTCTAAAGCTACAGGGAAATAATGGTAATTTCACTAGGAAATAATATAATCTGCTTTTAAATCAAACTCACGTGTCATGTCTTTGTTCTTCTGCTACCGACACAGGGCTAGCCTAACTTCGTTTCTCTCTCTCGTCTCGTCTGAATCTTCAAATAGGCCTGTTTTCCGCTCGCTATCTCTTTATATAAGCCCTCGAGCGAATCACTCAACTTACTGCGCGGCGCGTAGTAATTGCGTGACGCAAATAACACACGCTATTATCGCTCTAGCAATAGCGGAAACAGAAATTTAACACACAACTATTAACTATAACACACGACTATCAAATATAACACACCACAACTAATCTTAGGTTTTATTATGGCCTAGTAATAATATATTTTACCAACGGGTTGATCACCCGTTTGCCAGTCACTTCGATTACGGAAACAACAGCAGATGGATTGATTTGCCGTTGCCCTAAAGACGCCAATAGGCGTGATGGGAAACAATGGCAAAGAAAACCTATCTGCTGTTGCCTTAAGACGCCACTAGGCGTAATGGCCACTGACTGCTTTGACGGTCGGTGGCTAAGGATGGAAGAAGAAGAAGAAGAAGAATATATTTTCTATTTCGTCAGACTTTTCACATCCCAGCATGCTGTGCGCACATCGAAAATATATGGGCGATAAATATGCCCTGGACATGAACGGGGCGTCTTTCCGGCCCCATCACATATCTCCCTCCTGATTTTGTTGTCGTCCCGACAACATCACTACCTCTGGCGCTTCCGTCGAAATCTCTCAGATCGTTGGTGCTGCGCCTGATTATTTCTCAGCGGCGATGTTTTGGGCTCAGATTCTGTATTCGGTACAACCCGGCTGGGGACTCTCTTGGTCGTCATGCCCCAAGTTTTACGTTGTTGGGCTGGCAGTTGCTGTGATCTAGACGATTCATCTACTTGTGCCGCGTCGCTGCTGGCTTGTGACATCTGCTTGTCAGTGCATGTAGCTGTCGACTTTGTAGGGGATTGCTATTGACTTGTTTTACAGTCATTTTGTGTGGACGGTGGCCCACATTCCCCACAATCTGCTTCTGATGAGTCTCCTCTTCTGGACACCGACGTGCACTCCCTCCTATCTGCTTAGGACGGGTTTCCTCCCCTAGACAACGACCAATTTTCTCGGCGCCCCCAGGGTGACAGCTGTCACGGCCATCTCTTGGCTTGCACCCTAAAGGTAACCTAGTTGTGGCAGGACGCCTATGGAAAGAGCTCCTTGAGGGACAGGCGGATATCAAGTGTTCTATAGACTTGCATCTAAAACATCGTTTTGGAAGAGGGCCTTGAGGGCATTTGGCTGCCATGTGGCCTGAGAACTCACTACAATTATAGCACCTCAACCTGGTAGGCTTTCTCTGTGCCATGGGTCGCCTCCTACTTCCTTTGCATTCTTGACCGCCAATGCCGCACACATAGACTGCTTCCATGCCCTGGACAGATGGCTTGCTATCAAATTCCACTCTCTCATTTCTCGCCACACTCCTGAATCCCTTTCTGAAGATCTTGATCTGATGTACGAATACATCAATACCTCCATCATCTGGCGTGATGAACCCCCATCCCCTGTGGACACTGTACCACTTGCAAACCCCTTTTCGCCTTGTCGGAGCAACTGCGTTTGTTGGTACTGTCAGCTCACTGCTTTCGTTGACAACAGCCTGACTCTCACATACTAGAAGGTCTAGTTGAGGTTCCTGCGGACACACCTCCTCGTCTTGCGTTGGCTGTACCCGCGGTTGGCATGGTGCTCTCTTTCTCTGCACCTCCTCTTGTGCTGGCGAACTGGCTTGTGACATCTGTGCTAACTGGAACTTTAGAAGAGATAATTCTGCTTTGAGTGCCTCCTTTTCATTCTGATCTTCTGCACTTGCTATCTGCACCAGTGTCTCTGGCTTCTTGACTTCACCGAAAACAGCATATTCCCAAGGTCCCTGACTCACGGCATGGAAATTCCTGGTCATCTCACTGACTGGTGGTTGCTCGCTGTAGGCTTCTTCTACTATCTTGAGTAACTGCTCAGGGCTGGCCTTGGCTCCGCCACGTATCCGTAATTCCCTAGAGACCACTCGTGTAACGTTGTTCCAGATCACGTCTACCTTGACTTCTGCGCAAAAGGGCGCCATCTTCCATACGGCCTCTATATCTTCCACAAACTCTTGCCAAGTGGGATTTGCCTTTCCATCAAATAGCCTTACCTCTGGCACCTCCACGTGTACTACCTTCACAGGCGCATTGATCGAAGCCATCTTGCTGCAAGACCGCACTGCTGGGTGTTTACACTATTATATTTGCTCGTTTGCTGTTTGCTCAGTGTCACTGTCTGCCTATCCTACCGACGACGCCAATTGTGATAGGGTGGGCGAGATAATGATGATTATGTTGTGATATTTGATCACTCTCTTGCACACTCGCAACCGACCCTAATCAACAATAAACTCTGATTCTTAAGGCAGGGGCTGTATTTATTTTTACAACCCATTCAGTGACTAAAAGCACACTGAAGCAAACATTAAACAAATAACAAAGCGAACAAAACCAAACAAAACAAAACACCCAGCTAGTGCTCAGTTGCTAATCCTGAAGAAGCAAACAAAGCAACGACTGGTTAAAATCATAATAGTTAAATAATCATACTCTCACCTGCCAAACAAACCTTCCACGCCACCTGACACCCTCAACTATCACACACGCACACACTCATGCGTGTCGTCCAATGCGACTAGTAAGGTGTTGTGCATGAGGCTGGCAATCTCACCGTGTAACATCGGTTGCTACCGAAACCACTACTGCAAGAGCACACACTCAGCTATCTCACACACACACACACATGTCGTCCAATGAGACTCGTATGGTGTTGTGCATGAGGCTGGCAATCTCACCATGTAACACAGATTGCTACCGAAACTACTACTGCAAGAGCATCTGAATGCTTCATGCGGAGGCAAACCACACTGGTGGCCCCATGCTCCCTCAGGAGCGGAGAAGAGAAATATATATCTCCAAGTGAGCCCACATGCTCTCACAAACCATTCTTCACATAACAATAATTAAATAATAATAAAATGGACATAAAATAATATTCTTCAACTACATGTACAACAGATACTCTCAATAATAAGAATAAACCACCACTCGCAACTGATCCGTCTCAATATTCGTCACTGCACTCTGAAGCATGTCGTAAGTGACGACTGGTGCGCCTGGCAACAAGCGTGTCGTATATGACCACTGATGAGCCTGGGAATCTCATCACATGAAACACATCGTTAAAAATGCATAAAAATGCTTCTTGTCGGCTTGTGATGGACACCAGCCGCATCGGTGTTTCAATGCTCCACAAGGAGCAAACAGAAAAACACCTGACTCAACGTGCCTTACGCACCAAGGAGTGCCTCGCGCTCTCCAGAAATCTAAATATATATTCTCACCTCACTCAAAGTAACCCACTAAAGATATACAGTAGAATAATCAATAATCGTGAAATACCACTAAATTACTGTCGCATCAAAGAATAAAATATAATTATTCTTAACTTTAACAAAACGAACTAAATACATCACCTAAAGGAAATTTAACACGACAACTCTCTCTTTCCTTTACTGGGGAAAATTATCTTAATCTGCTTCCACCCACGTGTCAATTCACACGATATAAAACTGCGGAACATTAAGTGATAACTAAGAGTTTTAAATGCAGACTTGCTGGCGCCGCTTTTATACAATCACCACGTGGCTGCCATCTTACCAATAGTTTAATAATATCTAAATTCAAGTAATAAATCGCTTCTCTGCCTGGTTTCATGTGGGAAATAGTTTGCCTTTCTGATGAAATGAGATACTCGCTCTTACACTCTCACATCTGTGATTTGGGCTTAGCGTGCCCAATAAAACCTACCCAGACATTATTTTCACTCATCTATCATTTCAAGACTAAATCATAATGTCCTGGAAGAAATCTCTTTTAGAAATATCTATCTATTTATCTCCTTAAACATTAGAACAGACACGCTCAATATAATTCTAAAGCTACAGGGAAATAATGGTAATTTCACTAGGAAATAATATAATCCACTTTTAAATCAAACTCACGTGTCATGTCTTTGTTCTTCTGCTACCGACACAGGGCTAGCCTAACTTCGTTTTTCTCTCGTCTCGTCTGAATCTTCAAATAGGCCTGTTTTGTTGTTGTTGTTGTTTTCGTCTACTATGTTGCTGTAATACCCTGTTCAACCTGAAAGTTGGTTATAATTGGGGTATATTGTGTGTTTACTTTCTTCGGTGCTAGCCTGTTGTTAGTCCTGAAAAGGACTGGTCCTAAAAAAGGACCACTAGCTGACTGTCTGGTTACCTCTTTGTTCCTTGTCTGTCATGGCGTGTTCATGGTGTTCATTTCCTGCCTTCCTATCTGGCTAGTGTCGTTTTGTTAGTTTTTGCTTTCCTAGTTTCTGTTTCTCTTGTCTTCCTGCTTTCCTGTATCTGTAGTAGTGCTTTTTCTATTATTGCTGGTAGAAGTTTTTCATGTGTTTCTTCGATGACTTCTTCGTCTGATTGCTCGTTTGTTTTGGTCGCTCTTGTGTTTGATGTCATTTCCTCAATGGCTCTTCGCTCTGTTTCGATTCTCTTGAGGATTTTTGAGTTTTCTTCCTTCAGTTCTGTCAGCCTCTTTGCATCTGCTTCTATCTGCTGCTGAATGCTTTTCATGTCTTTCATCATTTCTCTGACGTTCTGTAGATTTACTACGTCTTCACCGCTGTCCTTGTCGTCTTCGGGAGCCTGCTTGCTTCTGTTTTCTACCTGAAGTTTCATTTTCATTTCTTTGACTTCAGCGGTCAGCTTGTGTAACTGTCGTCTATCAATCATGCCCTGTTTTTCTGCAGCATCCGCAGCCACTTTGTGTTTTGCCTCTCTGAAGGGGATGTTTTTGGATATCGCTTCCTTCAGTATGTTCTTAGTTTCTTGGAACATCGGGCAGCCTCGGTATCTAGCCCCGTGGTTTCCGAGGCAGTTTGCACAGGTACGGTTTGCGTTAGTGGTTTTGTAGTTGTGGTCCTCCTTCGCCTTGGGGCAGTCGCCATATTGGTGGTTTCCCGCGCAATATCGGCAGACTGAGTCTCTCCTGCATGTTTTCTTTGTGTGTGAAAACTGCTGGCAGTTTGAGCACTGCATCACCGGAGGGATAATAGGCCTGTTTTCCGCTCGCTATCTCTTTATATAAGCCCTCGAGCGAATCACTCAACTTACTGCGCGGCGCGTAGTAATTGCGTGACGCAAATAACACACGCGATTATCGCTCTAGCAATAGCGAAAACACAAATTTAACACACAACTATTAACTATAACACACGACTATCAAATATAACACACCACAACTAATCTTAGGCTTTATTATGGCCTAGTAATAATATATATTTCTATTTCGTCAGACTTTTCACATCCCAGCATGCTGTGCGCACATCGAAAATATATGGGCGATAAATATGCCCTGGACATGAAGGGGGCGTATATATATATATATATATATATATATATATATATATATATATATATATATATATATATAATAATAATAATAATAATAAATTCTTTAAGCGCCAAACACGGCGCATAAGGCAGAAACCAGTGCTCTCCAGGTTGTTCGTTGTGACGCCACTCCTCTTAGCTCTTGCACATTATTTAGGCCCAACGTTCTTCCTTCTCTTATTATTGTTCTTCTGAGTGTTTCTTTTGGTCTTCCTTTTTTCCGCTTACCCTCAGGAACCCAAGTGAGCGCCTGTAGTGGTATTCTGTTGTTTTGCATTCGTAGGACATGACCGATATATGACCATCGTCTTTTCCTTATATAGTCGGAGACATATTTCTGCCTAGAGTCTTCTCTTATTTGTCGATTAGTCTTGAATTCTTTCCAACTGATGTTCATGAGTTTTCTAAGACATTTGTTCTCGAATGTATTCAGCTTGTTCTCCAATGATTTTGTTATTTTCCAACTCTCACAGCCGTATGTTAACACTGAGATAACATTTGAATTAAACAGACGAAGCTTGGTATGTATATTCAATGATCGTAATTTCCAAATGTTAGATAATCTATTGAAGGCGCTAGCTGCCAAAGCAATTCTAGTATGGATTTCTCTTGTTGTGTCACCATCCTGAGTCATTTTACTGCCTAAATAATTGAAACTTTCAACTTTCTGTAGTTTTTCCCCGTTCAAGATGATATCAAAGGTCTCGTTAGAAAAGTTCATAGCTTTAGTTTTAGAGGCATTTATTTGGAGACCAATTTTAACCGAGAGATGACACAAATTATTTATTGCTTCTTGGGATTGTCTTGGTGTTGAACTTAAGAATGCTACATCATCTGCGAAATCCAGGTCCCCCAGGAATTTTCCATTTGTCCATTTTATACCCAATTGTTCATTGTGGGTATAGTTTCTCATAACCCAATCAATAGCTATTCCAAAAAGTAGTGGTGACATAATACAGCCTTGTTTCACCCCTGTTTCTACTGTAAACCATTCTGTATTCCCTTTATTTGTTCTAACACAACATCTTGCATTGTCATATAGCGCTTTGATTATATTCACATATTTTGTTGGAAAACCATAGATTGTAAGTATCTTCCACAATGATGGGCGGTGTAGACTATCAAAGGCTTTTTGAAAATCGACGAAGGTGATAATAAGTGGCGATTGCCTTTCCACTGATTCTTCTATAATTGTTCTTAGTGTGAATATTTGATCAATACATGATCGTTTCGGCCTGAAACCCGCTTGTTCTTCTCTGATCTTTTCGTCAGCATGCAATTTAAGTCTTTCTAACATCATGCAACATAATAATTTTCCAGGTACTGATAATAGAGATATACCACGCCAGTTATTACAGTCTGATAGATCACCTTTCTTCGGTAACTTTACAATAATACTGTCTTTCCATTGTTGTGGTGGTTGTTCTTCTCTCCATACTTCATTTATAATATCTAAAATTCTCAAGAGGTTGTTGTCATTAACTGCTTTAATCATTTCCCCTGAAATTTCGTCAACTCCAGCAGCTTTAAAATTTTTTAATCTTTTAACGGCTTGTTTGATCTCGTCCAGCGTGAATTCATCGCAAGTTATTGGCAAAGTGGTTGTGGATGTTTCATTATTAAAATCAGGTGTTACTGTTGGTGGTGGTCTGTTTAGCACCTCCATGAAGTGCTCAGCCCATCTCTTCATTTGTTCTTTTTCTGTTGGTATTGAATTCCCTAATTTACCTTTAACAGGTGTTTCCATAGCAGTAGGCTGGTGACATAGTTGTTTTGTAATTTGATAAAGGCACCTACTATTACCAGTTCTTGCAGCATTTTCAGCTTCTACGGCCAGTTCATTGATGAAATGTCTTTTATCTCTTCGAGTTTTTGTCTTCACTTCTTTATTTAACAAGTTATAAGTTAGTTTGCAAGATTCAACTGCATTATGTGTACTTGCCGCTAGTAGTTTAAGTTTTGCTGTTTTCCTTTCTTGTATTTTATCCCAAGTATCTTCTCTCATCCATTTTTTCTTTTTATGTACTAGGTATCCGGTGGTCGCTACAGCTGCTTCTGTCATTGCTGTTCTCAGTTGTTCCCATTTAGTATCGATTGTCTTGGTGGTGATATCGTTGTCAATTTTGCCTAAAGCATCGAAATAGTTGTTCATTTTGACATTATATTCCTTCTTTATATCATTTGATTGCAGTCTGTGTACATCTATTCTTCTATTTTTATTCGGTTGGTATAACTTCTTCAGTTTAATTCTCATTTTAGCTATGCAGAGGTTATGATCGCTTCCGATCTCTGCACCTCTGTATGCTCTGACGTCTTGAACTGATGAGCGAAATTTAGCGCTTATGCAGAAGTGATCTATCTGGTTCTTAGTTCTGCCATCAGGTGAATTCCATGTTATCTTGTGGATATTCTTATGTGGAAAGATGGTGTCTGCCACAACGAGGTTTGATATTTCACAAAGTTCTAGAAGTCTTTCGCCATTTTGATTCATACAGCCTATGCCATGAGTACCGAGATATCTTTGTACTCCATCGTTGTTGTCACCTACTTTGGCGTTAAAATCACCCATGACTGCTATTATGTCATGCTTGGGTATTGTGTTGATGGTACTTAGAAGTGCTTCATAGAAGTCATCTTTTGTGGTATCAAGAGCGTCGTTAGTTGGTGCATAACATTGTACAATTGAGAGCTTGAAAAATCGTGTCTGAAATCTAGCTAATATTAGCCTCTCATTGATATATTTATATATATATATATATATATATATATATATATATATATATATATATATATATATATATTAATAATAATAATAATAGCCTCTTCAGTCATAACTGACTATGGGTTTGCGCCCCTGAGGTGACAGACCTCAGCTGTGGTCGCCCAACTGTTCTCTTGCCATCTGCTAATTGTCCGTAGAAGATATCTTTTGGGATGCGACCATCTTCCATGCGGCGAACATGGCCAAGGCAGCGAAGTCTGCGCTGTCTAAGCAGTGTATACATACTTTGAAGGCCAGCACGTGACAACACCTCGACATTTGTCACTTTATCTTTCCACGAAATGCCGAGGATGCGGCGTAGACACCGTAAATGGAAGGTATTGAGCAATCTTTCTTGCTTAGCATAGGTCGTCCAGATCTCGCTGCCATATAGGAGTGTGCTGGTGACGCAGGCATTATATACCGCAGCTTTGGTCTTCATTGTGAGTTTGGAGTTTCCCCAAACACGCGATGTGAGGCGGGCAAAGGTAGCTGCAGCTTTGCCAATGCGGCTGTCGATTTCTGTATCCAGTGAGAGTTTGTCATTGATGGTAGACCCTAGGTATGTGAAGTGGTGCACCACTGCCAATTCATAGTTATCGATAGTGATAACTGGTGCAGCACCCGCATCCTGACTCAGCACATTCGTTTTCTTTAGACTTATTGTGAGGCCAAAGTCCTTGCATGCTTTAGTGAAGCGATTCATCAAGTTCTGAAGCTCCTGTTGGCTTTGAGTGACGACTGCAGCATCATCAGCGAACAACAAGTCTCTTATAGTGACCCTTCTGATTTTTGTTTTTGACTTCAGCCTTGAAAGATTAAACAGACGGCCATCTGACCTAGTGTGAAGGCATATTCCTTCAGTTGCATCTCTGAATGCATGTTTCAAGAGTAAGGCAAAGAAGATCCCGAAGAGGGTCGGAGCCAGAACACAGCCTTGTTTAACGCCACTTCGTATGTCAAAGGGCTGTGACGTGCTTCCAGCATATTGGACTGTTCCCTTCATGTCGTCATGGAATGACTTTATCATTTCCAGCATTTTAGAAGGGCAGCCTATTTTCAGGAGGATTTTGAAGAGTCCATCCCTACTAACCAGGTCAAATGCTTTTATGAGGTCTATAAAGGCGATATATAAAGGCCTTTTCTGCTCTCTTGATTTTTCCTGAAGCTGGCGGACAGAGAAGATCATGTCTGTTGTTGATCTACCAGCTCGGAATCCACACTGTGACTCTGGATATATGTGCTCAGCTAACTTGTGTAGTCGCATTAAGACGACTTTGGCAAAAACCTTACCAACAATACTAAGAAGAGAGATGCCTCTGTAGTTATTGCAATCACTTCTGTCTCCTTTATTTTTGTACAGTGTTACAATCTTGGCATCTCGCATGTCTTGAGGAATAGTTGTCTCTTCCCAGCACTGGCACAGCATCCTATGCAGGGGATGTAATAGCGTGCTCTTACAGCATTTGATTAAATCAGGAGGAATCCCATCACTGCCTGGTGCTTTGCCAGAGGCCAAGCTATCAATGGCCTTGCTGAGTTCCTCTAATGTTGGTTCGGCATCCAGCTCCTCCATAGTTGGCAGACATTTGACAGCATCAAGGGCTGCAGGCGTAATGGTATTTTCTCTAGCATAAAGCTCAGAGTAGTGCTCGACCCACCTCTCCATCTGCCTACCCTTATCGGTTAGCTTCTCTCCGCTGATGGTTCTTAGCGGTGCCGTCTTACTTTTTTGGGGGCCAAGTGCTTTCTTTATACCGTTATACATTTGTTTAATGTTGCCTGTTTGCGCTGCGATCTGGATGCCCTCACTGAGCTGGAGCCAATAGTCATTTGCACAGCGTCGAGCAGTTTGTTGAACTTTGCTTCTCGTAGCCTTCAGGATCTGTAGGGTTCTAGCACTCGGTGAACGTTTGTATTCATTCATAGCACTGCGCTTAGCTTCAATGACAGGTGCCATCACATCTGATGAAGCATCAAACCAGTCATTTGACTTTGCCGTTTTCTTACCAAAGGTGGCAAGTGCAGTACTTTGAATGGTGTTCCGTAGATGCTCCCAGTTCTCTGTAATAGTATCACCATGCTGAGGGCTGCTGAGCACTTTCTTGAAGGTCGCAGTAAATTGAGCGATCATGACAGGGTCTGACATCTTGCTGGTATCAATGTGTGGTTTCCCTTCATGTCTGTCACGATAGAGTTTTCTTGGTTGTGCTCTGATTTTGCAGCAAACCAAGGAGTGATCTGTATCACAGTCTGCACTATGGTACGAGCGCGTGGAGAGCACAGACCTGAGAAGTGGCCTTCTGACGAGAATCAGGTCCAGTTGGTGCCAGTGCTTGGATCGTGGGTGTCTCCATGACACCTTATGCTGGGGTTTTGTCTGAAAGTAGGTGTTGGTCACGCAGAGGTCATGGTGGACACAAAGCTCTAAGAGCCGTTGTCCATTTTCATTCATCTTGCCAATACCAAACCTGCACAGACATGAAGGCCATGAAACATTATCGGCACCCACTCTAGCGTTAAAGTCACCAAGGAGAACAAGCTGTTCTTGCCTAGGTATGCTTTTGATGACTGCTGCTAGATTCTCGTAGAACTCATCTTTAGCTTCTGAGGCAGAGTACAGAGTAGGAGCATACACACTGACAAGGGTGATGGGACCTGTGCTAGTTTGCAGGCGGAGCGTTAACAGGCGTTCTGATCCATTCTCGCCTGGTTCAACCATTTTAGTTAGCGATTTTTTGACCGCAAAACCTACTCCGTGTTCTCTAGCTTTATTAAGATCTTTCCCTTGCCAATAAAATGTGTAGTTCTTCTCGCTCACCGTTCCAGAGTCCGCCAGGCGCGTTTCCTGAAGTGCAACTATATCCACCTGAAGTCGTTTAAGCTTATCATTAATTATGGCTGTCTTCCTTACATCGTTTACGTCCTGTAGGTTTTCGGATAGTCCAATCAACATAGTCCGGACGTTCCAGGATCCCAATCTGAGAGTTTGCTTATTTCTATTATTCTGATAATTGCTTGGTGCAAAATTTTCTGTCCACAGTTCGGGTTTGACCCTAATCCCCATACACCCAATGGGGAAAGCAGACAGTGGCGGGACAACACCTTATTGACTGGGGGCTGCCCAGCTTGAAGCGGGCGGTAGCTGTCCAGTGAGATCCTAGAACCTCTACCACTGTCGGAAGTAGCCCCTGGCGCCATGCTCTACGCCAATTGGGCAAAATGCTTATAACCGGTAACTGCTACTTCCCGTGTTTTGCCGACACCTATAGGGTGAAGCTGAAGTGTCCTCTCCAGGGCGCGAGCTTGGGCACAGTTATATGGAGATCAAGCTGTTGCCCATGCAGCATGTTCCCCCTCTCCACGCAGCTGGTAGATCCAAAGGAACGGCAGTAGCCGATACAGTTTGGTACCAGCCACGTCGCAGGAGTTGCCAGAATAATGTCGAATCGACATTAGACTGCCTTAGGGACTCCGACTCCGGATTTATCCTCTGGGTTTACTCCCGAAGCCAATTCCATAAATGGATATTCCCGCAAGGCAGCGGTGGTTTGAATTCAGAGTTCCTTCTCTTAGATAAGCTACCAACCAAGGATCACGAGCCCTATCTGCCCGATATATATATATATATATATTACTGTTCAAAAAAAGAAACGCAACATTATTGCAGTGGTAATGGACACCAAATTTCAAACTTGTACCAAAATTGTATTTTACGGAATTAATGTTTCAATCTTGACATGAAGAAACTTTCAGACTTTAACAATGAAATGATGTTCATTAAATTTGGTTTGGACTTTTATTCTTTGCAACTGAGGCCTCCATTTCAGTAAGGTGTATGACCTCCTCTGGCCTCTATCAGAGAACGATATCTCGATATGGATCCGATTAGCCGTTGGATCTGTTGTTGTGGGATGGCTGCCCACTCTTCCCGCAGTGTAAGAGACAACTGTCGGAGATTGGCTGGAGCCACGTCTCGCTGGCGGAGTTGTCTGTCGAGTTCATCCCATAAGTGTTCTATGGGGTTCATGTCTGATGACATGGCTGGCCACGGAATGGTCTGGACGTTGTTGTCAGCGAGGAACTGGGTGGTCAGTTGTGCCACATGAGGTCGAGCGATATCCTGCTGAAAAATCGACCCTCGTGCAGCCAGAAGTGGAAGGACGTGAGGATGAAGAATTTCAGCGACGTATCGTTGCGCATTCAGGCGTCCTTCAATTTGCACCAGGTCACTTCTTCCCATAAAGTTGATCGCCCCCCCCCCACATCAGTACACCTCCACCACCATGTGGAGGAGCCTCATCAACGCTGTTCTGGGCGTAGCGCTCATGGACTCTGCGGTAAACTCTTCTCCGTCTATCGTGTCGCTGGAGCACAAAAAATGACTCATCACTAAACCAAACCCGTCTCCAGTCATTCCCAACGGTCCATTGACGATGCTGGTTCGCCCACTGCAGTCTGTTCTGGCGATGCCGGTCCGTAAGAACAGGACCTCTGTAGGGTCTTCTAGCCCAAAGACCGAAGTCGTGCAGCCGGTTCATGACCGTTTGATCTGAAATTCGACGAGCTGCTGACATTGACTGGACTGTGGAGGACGCAGATGCAAGTCGATTCCTGAGGTGACGCAGCCGTATGAAGCGGTCTTCGGCAGGAGTTGTGACTCTGGGTCTTCCACTGCGCGGCCGGTCTGCCACTGAGCCAGTTTCTTGAAATCGCCTCCAAAGGCGACTAATGGTGCTTCTAACCACATTAAATTGTCTGGCCACTACACTTTGTGACTGTCCAGTCTGTAAACGTCCAATGATGATGAGTCGTTGTTCTGTAGTGAGATGAGCCATACTTGCGCATTGAATTTTCAACTGAATTTATTCGAGCGTCAATCTTTTATAGGCATTCAATAATATGGTCAGAGAGGTTTGTGTTCAGTAAGTTTCACGGGATTCTCATGAACCTGTCACAAATTATTGTCAAAAATGTTGTTTTGACCTTGACCTCTTTCATGACCTCACTAATCATGAGGTGAGTACAATTCAGGTAACGCCGAGAAGTTAATGACCAGATGGACACAGTCGATAGGTTGACTGATGTCCAATCAGCGAATATGTTTTATAAAAGTAACACCAAAAAAGTTGCGTTTCTTTTTTTGAACAGTATATATATATATATATATATATATATATATATATATAATGTTACGCACGGATCATTATTATTTTTCGTTTGTATAAACATTTTTTCATATGTATGATCATTTTTTTGACTGAAGTGTGTATTATGTTTTCTATGGTCAAAGGGACATAATCCGAGTTATCGAGACTACAATTTGTTAGGAGTTGCCTTCTCTTGTATAGAGACACGTTCGGTCTATAATTTCTTGAACGAAGCGTGACCACATCTCCTTATTTGGTAGTATCAGTCAACTATGGTAGATGTCTGAAACCTTTCTTAACGCTTCTTTTCATGACCATAAAGGCGCGACTGTGTAAGACTTTTATCTCGAATGTTCTTCGAATCGTCTTATTGTGAACGGCAACTCAGAGATTGTCGTTCTGCGCATGTCAAACCGGGAGTTCGTTCTGTGTGTTCCGCCCAGTTGGGGCAGTTTAGAAATGGTTTAAGAAGCGAGCAGACGCAACTGCGTCTTGTGATTCTCTGAGGGAAATACAGTGTCTTAGTGAGTTAGTTAGCTAACTAGACTATTTCCCAGTATTATGCAGCCTGCCTGGAGGCATATGTTCATGGTTGATTTTCCGAAATAAGGTAATTCCTCTTGTATCGAACTTTATGCTATCATCTAGAGGTTCGTCATTTTGTCGCCTATTTGCTCGCCTGTGTGATGCAAAATGGAGAGGTACTTTGACTAGGATTAAGTCACCAGTATCTGTATACCTGAACTAGTTAAATATATATGGGTCGCTCTAGACCAACAAGACTGTTGTCTGTGTTCCAGGATTCGTTATATCAGAGATCACGTCCAAGTCAGATGGTTAGACTTAGGAACATTATAAAGGTCGAGCTGACCTGTAGCCCATGTATGCTATTCACGTGCAGACAGTGAACGGACTTATTGTATACAACTGATCTGCTAGCATCAGAATGGGAGCATTTATTATTGTTTATGAACATTGAAGATCTGTAGCTGACACTGTTGCAGAAGTTATAGAAATTATTATTATTTATACAGCTTCACGAACTAGCACTCGATGATTGATGAATTTCTGAATCTATTGAACTGTGATGTCTTATGACGCATATATACAACAGCTATCATTGCTGACTACAGAAATTGTTTTCAATGTGCCATATCATCTTGCTGAACTCGTTAACCATGTTGATGTCATAAGTATCATGACTGTTTTGTGGCGTGCAATAAATGAAAGAAACTTATACAACGAAGTTACCCTTTCTATGACTCTACACGTCATGTTGCCTGTGTGATAACCCATTGAACTGTTCCACTACCACATACACAGCAACATCCTAAATCAGAGAAGACACCTACATCTTACACTTTAACACCAGGTGTCGATAAGGGTGGCAAGTTACCACTTCAGCACAAATCCACCCTTATCATTTTTGGTGGCCAGAGCTGGTTCTATCATCTGATATTTTGGCGCACCATATCATTTTTGGTGGCCATAGGTTGGTTCACTCTGATTCCAGCTATCAAGGGGGTCAGCAAACCCAGACATCATCATCATACTAGATACAACTACAGCATCAACTACCACCTTACAAGAAATTTTATTGAAAGTATCCGGATTTTCTGACAGTTGCTGATTTTGAAACTACCCGGCGCTGCTCGGCAATATTGAAGTTTATGTAAAATTAGAAGGACAAGTACCGAGCGAATGGATTTCCTGATCTGGTGAAAAGAAGGACAAGTGCCGTAACAACTGTTCCGGTCTCAGGGGTACTGTTGCGGGTTCAGAAGGTCAAGTGCCGGTTAAATCAATTTAGAAGATTCAGAAGGTCAAGTGCCGTAACAACTGTTGCAGTATTAGAAGCTCATTTCCTTCGTCATGGCTGTTTATGGGAGCAGAAGTTAATCAACGTTGGATCATTATCCTCAGAATGCTGATTACATCCTGTTCTGCACCGTGCTGACGCTGGATTTATAGAAGTTAAGTGGCCTGTTTTGTTTGTGAACTGTGCCCTTATGTTCTAACTGAGCCTTCTGTACTTTCACACTTTCTCCTATTGTTTTCATGATACATGTTTATATGTTATATGTTATTTGTTATTTGTATATTTATATGTTTATATTTCAGCGGGTTTTCTCGGTTGGGCGGAGTCTTACAGTAGAAGATACCACGTCACAGAGGTTCTACTGTTAGCGTTTTCGTTAGGGACTGTGCGAATTTCCTACAGTGAAATTTGCTAGCGACAATCGTTGCTATATCTGTTTAGTTGTGACGAGTTGTGCTTTATTTCTGTTTCTTGTATATATATATTTTTTTTCTTTTTTCTTTTCTCTCTTTCTTTGTGTTTTTAGTTTCGATTTCGATTGTTTGTATTTGTAGGTCTCCCCTTTGCTATTATTCAGTTCTTTACGTATATTTTTGTGTATACACTGTAGCGTCATTTGTTAGTCATATCTTCGCATATTTCTTTTTAGTTTTGCTGTTTGTGTATTTGACTTATGCGAATGTTTTCGTATTGTTTGATCTTTGTTGATTGTTTACATTGACTCTGATCTTTGTTATTGTTTACATTGACTCTGATCTTTGTTATTGTTTACATTGACTCTGATCTTTGTTGTTGTTTACATTGACTTTGATCTTTGTTATTGTTTACATTGTTGATGACCTTTGTTATTGTTTACATTGTCTTGTTATTGTTTACATAGTTCTTGCATAGTTAGCTTTCACTATTGTTGATATATGCTCATGCACTATTGGTCTATAGTGCACTTATCATAACAAACTGGTGTTTTTTGCTTATGCACTATTGTAGTGCAGTATGATAAATAACTGATGATTATGCACTGATTTGGGTAGTGCACTGTTAATTAAGAGGTGACTTGTGATATTATTATACATTTGATAATACAAGTTGGTGTCAACTCCTGTTTCCCACAGAGATTGGGTTCAACATAGAGATTATACAAGCACTTTATTAAGTCTTGTTGCTATTTAACATTGAAATAAGATAATTAATTATTTCAGGTTCTGTACTCACATTTTGGACATCATGTCTACATTTGAGTACTTTATTGAGCAGGGTAAAGCCCTTGGGAAGACAGGTGATAAATTAGAAGAATTTGCGACTGTTCAATATGCCAAGGCATTGAAGTCGGAAGAAAAGAAAATGAAAGAACAAACTGAACAAAAGAGAATAGAGGCTGAAATAGAACAAAAGAAACTGCAGATGCAGGTGGAGGAAAAAAGATTTCAAATGGAAATGGAAAAACAAAAAAAGAGAAGCAGAATCTCAGGAGAAGAGGCTTCAGGCTGAAGCTGAAAATAAGAGACTTGAAAAAGAAGCTGAAGAAAAAAAGTTACAGGCCCAGGCTGAAGCTGAAAATAAGAGACTTGAAAAAGAAGCTGAAAATAAGAGACTTGAAATAGAGGCTGAAGGAAAAAAGTTACAGGCCCAGGCTGAAGAAAGAAAGTTACAGGCCCAGGCTGAAGAAAGAAAGTTACAGGCTGAGGCTGAAGAAAGAAGGTTACAAAGAGAGGCTGATGAGAGAAAAGCAAAAATGGAACATGATGAAAAAATCTTAGCTTTAGAGTTAGAGAAGTTAAAGTTATTGAACACTGGTAATGCTAATGATGCAAATAAGGTGTCAAATAAGACTAATGCTAAGGATTTCAAGCTTAATCTACCAGCATTTAATCCCTCAATCGATGATATAACATTTTTATCTAGATAGATTTGAAAGTGCATGTAATGTGCATAATATAGATAAAACATTATATGTGTATCATCTGTCCAAGATACTTAGAGGTGATGCTTTGACTTTGTTGAGTATGGTAGATGTGCCTGACAAAAACAACTATGAGGTTGTCAGGGCGGCATTGTTAAAGAAGTACCAACTTAACGAGGACGGATATCGTCTTAAATTTAAAACCATGTTACCAGAAACTGGAGTTGAATTCTCTGAATTCATCTCAGGCATCCGTCTTACTTTTTTACGATGGGTTGAGTTGTCTAAGACAGAAAATACATTTGAAGCTCTTATGGATTTACTACTTAGAGATAAGGTTATGTCTTCTGTTAATGAAGCTTTTCTATCTTTTCTTCATGAGCGTAAGCCTAAAAACATAAAAGAAATGGAAGAATACTGTAGCCAGTATGTTACTGCGCATCCGCACATAACCATTAGTAACTCTAAGGTGAAAGAAGGTCTGCCAGTTGCTTCGGCAGCACCTTATGGCCCAAATTTTATGCGTAAATTTCAGGGTAGCCAGAAAAATTTCAATAAAAAGAGTAATCGTAATTATGCCCAGAACCATAGTGATCAATTCCAGGGTGATTCTTCTTCCCAGAACTGGAGACAACCTAATACTACACGTTATTCTACTCCGGTTAACTTTAGAAATTTTCACAAAGGTAATCGGTATAGAGGAAAATATTTTATGCAGAGACCTCAATACCAAGATAATAGAGGTTCTCAACAGCATAGAGATAGTAATGACAGTTATGGAAACTGGAACTCAAACCAGGATAAAAATTACAGTAGGGACTTTAATGATAATTGCAGAGGCAATAATGGTCGCGGTAGATCGCAACATAAGAGAAAAAGATATCAACAGACAAACTCTGTTCAACAAGAATCTCAGGGAGCAGATAAACAGGTTAATAATGATAAAGACCATAATGCTATCGGATGCTCATCTTTTGATTTTGGTAGGGCAAATAAATGTATCCAATGCAGTACTTTATTTGATCCGAAAACCGTTAGTACTTTAAGCTGTGGTCATCCTTTGCCCGCTCTTCCTGCTAATGTTGCTCATGATGGGAGAGGTTCTCTTATATTACATAAGGGGCTAGTAAATAGTAATCCAGTCTCAGTGTTGTTTGATTCTGGATGTACTACTGTCGGCGTTAGGCAATCTCTTGTAGATCCATCCTGTGCTACAGGAAAAGTCATCAAATGTGTCACATTTGGTGGCACGTTAGAAAAGTATCCTACTGCTATAATACACATTGCTACTCCTTTCTTCACGGGAGAGGTCCACGCGTGTCTACTTCCAAACCCTATTGCGGACCTTATTATTGGTCGTATTCACGGAGTTAGGGAATGTACCCCACAGCAGATTGCTGTTTGGGAAGAGCAAAACATTGAAGCTACCAATGCGGTGGTCACAAGAGCACATGCTCTGGATCCACCTCAAACTTCATTAACTAATAATGATGAAGTAAATGACCAAGATAGTCACTTGACTATTACACGTGACTCATTTATCAAATTGCAAGAAGAAGATCCTTCTTTACAAAAATTCTTCATTCTAGCAAAAAAAGGTGATCCTAATCAGAACACTAATAGGAAATCTTGGATTTCTATGAAGAACGGCGTACTTGTACGTATGGTACAAGACTCGACTACGTCCACTCATTCACAAATTCTTGTGCCTAAGAGCATGAGATTGCAAATATTGCAACATGCTCATGACTCGCAATGTGCTGGACATATGGGTTTTTCCCGTACAAAGTCGAGGGTTCTTGCGGCTTTCTTTTGGCCATTTGTGAGCAAGGACATACGAATGTACTGTCGCTCTTGCAAAGTATGTCAGGAGGTCAAATCTAAAGGACCACGACATGCTGCGCCTATCCAGGCTGCTGACATTCCTATTCGCCCTTTTCAAAAAATGGCAATAGATATTATCGGTCCTTTTAGAATTAAGTCGGCTAGAGGACATCAATTTATCCTTACATGTGTCGATATGTGCACACGTTGGCCAGAGGCAATACCTCTCAAGAGCATCTCAACTGCTGATATCGCAGACGCTCTTTGGCTGATATTTTCTCGCTTGGGTTTTCCCGGAGAAATATTGTCAGACCATGGCACTCAACTTATATCAGACACTATGTCACAGGTAATGTCTATGCTACACATTAAAAGGTCTCTCAGCAGTATCTATCACCCAATGTCTAATGGGTTGGTCGAACGTTTAAATAGGACTCTGAAAACTTTACTTGGTAAAATAACTGAGGATCATCCTCAGGATTGGGACAGGGTCTTACCCGCGGCTCTCTTTGCGTATAGAGAGGTCCCCAATGAACATACGGGGTTTTCCCCTTTTGAACTTGTCTTTGGCGCGCAACCGCGCGGCCCTATGTCTTTACTTCACGATCTAATCACTGCCGATAATATTAGCGATGAGACTCAATCTTCTTATGAGTACGTCATTGCTCTTAGGCAAAAGATCATCGAGGCATGCAAACTAGCAACTTCGTCTTCAGAATTTGCTAAAGAAAAGGCAAGGCAGTTTGCAAATAAGAATAGATGTCTACGACAACTTTGCCCAGGTGACAAAGCTCTCGTTCTACTTCCTTCAAGGGAGAACAGACTTCTAATTGCATGGAAAGGTCCATATGCAATAGTCTCCAAAATTTCTGATGTCGACTATGTTGTCGATATTGATGGAAAGCATAAAACTTTCCACATAAATATGCTCACAGAATTTTATGAAAGACCTGACTATTTGCAGCCTATTTTCCAGGCTACGGACAATTCACAAGCAACTCGTGGTCAGTACTCATCTCTGTCAGTTATACAGGATGAGGAAACTACTTTTTCTGATGTCAATCTTCCTCTTTCTATGGTCCCACTTTATTCTACGGAATCTTGGAAAAACGTGACCGTTTCTCCAAATCTTTCCGCTGAGGAACATCGACAAGTTTCTTCGATGTTGCAAACATTTCAGGATGTTCTTACAGACATCCCGGGACACACACATGTCATAGAACATGACATTGTGCTAACTGATCACAATCCTATCAGAGTCAGACCATATCCAATACCTATTCATTTCCAGTCTCAAGTCGAAAAAGAGTTGGATGAAATGATACGTTTGGAAATCATTGAACCATCCACTTCAGCATACTCTTCGTCTATGGTTATTGTTCGAAAGAAGGATAATAACATTCGCATTTGCGTAGATTATCGCAAATTGAACCAAGTTACGAAGTTCGATGCTGAACCTATGCCTTCATTAGAAGAGCTACTCAATAAACTTTCTAATTCTAGATTCTTTACCAAACTAGATTTGTCTAAAGGTTATTGGCAAGTCCCGCTAACTGAACGTGCCAAACCTTTTACAGCTTTTTCTACACCTAGGGGTTTATTCCAATGGAATTTCATGCCTTTTGGTCTTATGAACGCCCCTGCTACATTCGTACGCATGATGCGGCGAATTCTCGCATATCGTACAGATGTCATAGCATACCTAGATGATATCTGTCTATTCAGTGATTCTTGGGAAGATCACTATTTGGGTTTATACGAATTACTGTCTACTCTTCGCGAGTATAACTTGACTGCAAAACCCTCTAAAGCCTTTATAGGATTTAGCGAGATTTCTTTCCTAGGTCATCGGGTTGGTCATGGTCTTTTAAAGACAGAGGACCACAATGTTTCAAAAATACTTAACATTTCGGTCCCTAAGACGAAGAAACAAGTAAGGAGTCTATTAGGTTTGATTCAATTCTACGGACGATTCATTCCGAATCTGTCCTCCATTATGGCACCGCTTTCTACTTTATTGAAGAAAGGGTCGCCTAATCTGATCCGCTGGTCTAAAGAATGTCAATCCTCATTGGACCAGGTTAAAGCCCTATTTTCATCTCCACCTATTCTTAAGTTACCTACTATTGAGAAGACTTTTGTTCTTCGAAGTGACGCCTCGTCAACAGGGATTGGGGCAGCACTAATGCAGGAGTATTCTGATACTTTGCATCCGGTGATGTATATCTCTAGGAAATTAAACGCTGCAGAAAAGAATTACTCGGTTTTAGACCGTGAGTTATTGGCTATGGTATGGTCTATTCTGAAGTTACAAAGATTTCTTCTAGGCGCACATTTCATTGTGGAAACCGACCAGAAAGCGCTTACTGCTATTCAGAGCAAAAACTTGAAGAGCTCGAGGTCCACTCGTTATGCCATAGCTCTTCAACCATTTCATTTCTCGGTTCGAGCTATCCGTGGTTCGGATAATGTAATGGCAGACATTCTGTCCAGATGTCCACACGATTCCACATGATTCTTCTGTCATATATATATATTTCCTGATATACAGTCCAATGTTATAATGACATGTTAGTAGATTTTGTCTCACTTTTTTTTTTTGAGGGAAATTTATAACATTGTACCATGTAATTATCTAAGAAGGCTTAGTTAGTGATATACGGGCCAAAAGATCACTCGGCCACATTTAAATAAATTATTTTCAGGATTGTATTAAGAAATTTACCAGTTGTCTTTAAGATTTGTGTTATTGATATTTTCGCAGCACATCATTGAAGTCTGCGAGTTTATGTCCATTGTGGAACTTTGAGGATATCAAGTCCTGTCCTACATTGGGAGCGGATGATGTCCACATCTTCTTCTATTGAATGTTTTGTGTCACCGAAGAGCAACACATGTATTACTTATTAATTACTGTTACTTTATATAATGTAATAATATAGTGCGGTATATTAGTAAATTACACCGCTATTTGCAACACATTGTATGATAACACATAATATATTTAATTTCATATATTGGTATGAGTATAGTTTGATTGTCATTATGTTGTTGCCATCATTGTGGCGTGTGTTGGTGGCACCTTCCTGGAATATATCAGCGTATACTTAGATAAATTTTTTCTCTAAGGATCTGAGATATGATCTCAGTGTCGCTCCATGCGTTGAGCTAATTTGTTAGGTATATATCCACGCATCATACGTGCGTTAGGAGCCTAGATTTTTTCCGGCTCCAGGATTTAAAAAAAAAAAAAATGTCCCATTTTTTTTTTTTCCAGGGAGGGTGCGGTAATGTTACGCACGGATCATTATTATTTTTCGTTTGTATAAACATTTTTTCATATGTATGATCATTTTTTTGACTGAAGTGTGTATTATGTTTTCTATGGTCAAAGGGACATAATCCGAGTTATCGAGACTACAATTTGTTAGGAGTTGCCTTCTCTTGTATAGAGACACGTTCGGTCTATAATTTCTTGAACGAAGCGTGACCACATCTCCTTATTTGGTAGTATCAGTCAACTATGGTAGATGTCTGAAACCTTTCTTAACGCTTCTTTTCATGACCATAAAAGGCGCGACTGTGTAAGACTTTTATCTCGAATGTTCTTCGAATCGTCTTATTGTGAACGGCAACTCAGAGATTGTCGTTCTGCGCATGTCAAACCGGGAGTTCGTTCTGTGTGTTCCGCCCAGTTGGGGCAGTTTAGAAATGGTTTAAGAAGCGAGCAGACGCAACTGCGTCTTGTGATTCTCTGAGGGAAATACAGTGTCTTAGTGAGTTAGTTAGCTAACTAGACTATTTCCCAGTATTATGCAGCCTGCCTGGAGGCATATGTTCATGGTTGATTTTCCGAAATAAGGTAATTCCTCTTGTATCGAACTTTATGCTATCATCTAGAGGTTCGTCATTTTGTCGCCTATTTGCTCGCCTGTGTGATGCAAAATGGAGAGGTACTTTGACTAGGATTAAGTCACCAGTATCTGTATACCTGAACTAGTTAAATATATATGGGTCGCTCTAGACCAACAAGACTGTTGTCTGTGTTCCAGGATTCGTTATATCAGAGATCACGTCCAAGTCAGATGGTTAGACTTAGGAACATTATAAAGGTCGAGCTGACCTGTAGCCCATGTATGCTATTCACGTGCAGACAGTGAACGGACTTATTGTATACAACTGATCTGCTAGCATCAGAATGGGAGCATTTATTATTGTTTATGAACATTGAAGATCTGTAGCTGACACTGTTGCAGAAGTTATAGAAATTATTATTATTTATACAGCTTCACGAACTAGCACTCGATGATTGATGAATTTCTGAATCTATTGAACTGTGATGTCTTATGACGCATATATACAACAGCTATCATTGCTGACTACAGAAATTGTTTTCAATGTGCCATATCATCTTGCTGAACTCGTTAACCATGTTGATGTCATAAGTATCATGACTGTTTTGTGGCGTGCAATAAATGAAAGAAACTTATACAACGAAGTTACCCTTTCTATGACTCTACACGTCATGTTGCCTGTGTGATAACCCATTGAACTGTTCCACTACCACATACACAGCAACATCCTAAATCAGAGAAGACACCTACATCTTACACTTTAACACCAGGTGTCGATAAGGGTGGCAAGTTACCACTTCAGCACAAATCCACCCTTATCATATATATATATATATATATATATATATATATATATATATATATATATATATATATATATATATATATATATATATATATATACATTGTGTGTGTATGTCTGTGTAGGAATGTCTATTCTTGTGTTATACGATAGCTCACCTATTTGGAGTACGCTGCGATGCATACACGGCCTCTTCACTAATACCAGCTCTTCCAAAGATGCTTTCATTATGTATGTTCTACCCATATTCCTGCGAAGTGAAGAAACAAATTCAGTTTTCAAATAAATGGCTGTTGGGAAGCACAAATAACTGGAGGCCGTCATTTTGGTCTATTTTGGGCAAATGGCAATGATTATGCACAATGTATATAATTGTGGCGTTTAAATGTTTACGTTCTAGATGACGTAAGTAAATTCGAAGGTATATAGTTGGGGAAAGTTTCTTTTGGCATTGTTAGGGGGAAGGTAGTGGGGGAGGGTGCCGGTTAGGGTTCAGGGAAAGGGGAAAGCAGTGGTGCGGAGCGGGGAGAGAGGCTGGGGTTAGCTCTATTTCTGTTATTAAATTTCTTGATGGCATTTTACAATGCGTTGAAGCGATATATTTACGGGTCCGGTTCAATAACGTTCGGGCAAAATGGCGGACCTTGTTCTACTATGCTTCCTAACTACAAAATAAATGTCTCATTAAAAAAAAACACATCACATTATTTACGAAACCAATTGCTTTACATCAAGCATGTTGCCACATAAATTCTCTTACAAACTGTGCGCAGTGCGTCTCTTATTTTTGTGTTTATAATACAGTTTTCTTGTATTTGTGCTAATAATATTCATAATGGGACCTTAGTGTAGTGATAAAGCTAAAAGAACCCATACGATTCTCAATTTGCAAGAAAATCTAGAACTAATCAAATTTAGTGAGAAAGACACGTTCATGACTGATATAGGCCGCAAGCTAGGCATACCTCGCTCAACAGTTAGTACAATTGTTAAGAATAAAGCCAAAGTGTCAGACAAAATTTAAAACGCTACGCCAGTGCATACTAAAGTTATTAGAAAGCAGGACATCCAAATTGCTGATATGGAAAAACTTTTAAATGAGTGGATTCAAGACCAAATCAGCCACAATATTTCTATAAGCACAGGCATTATCCAGGCCAAATCCCTGTCTATTTAATACAATGACGGCTGAAAGAGGAGAGATATCCGCGGAAGAAACATTTGAGGCTAGCAACGGCTGTTTAATAGATTTAAGACAAGGTCCAATTAGCATAATATAAAAGTGTAAGGAATAGCACTAGCGCAAATACTGCAGCTGCAGAAGTCTATCCTGCAGAGCTTGACAAAAATATAGAAGATGGTGTCCATACAAAGCAACAGATTATCAATGTAGATGAAACGGCCCTGTATTGGAAGAAATTGAAAGCTAGAACTGTTATTGCAAAAGAAGAGAAATCTATACCTGGATTCAAAGTCTAGCCCTCCAGTTTATTACTAGAGTAATGCAAAGTCAGAATGACTACTGATTTATTTGCAACTTGGTTCTCAGATTATTGCAAACCTACAGTTGAGGCTTATTGCAGAGAACAGACAATTCCGTTTAAGATTCTACTGCTTGTTGATAATGCTCCAGGCCACCATAGAGTCCTTCAAAGCACTGCTCGTAATTATGATCATAAATGTCACAAAACGTTTTGTGCATGTACTTTTACGCCCTTCTCTCTCTCTCTTCCTCGTCGTCCTATTATTTGACATATTTTATGCCCTTATATTTTTTATCTGGGCCGCTCCCAGGCTTGTTTACGTTTCGCCATGTGAATCGTAATAATACTAGGCTAATTAGACAGGTCAGTGGATAATACGTTTATCACCTAAGTCGTCTAGCCACCTTTGATAGAGACGATCTGTGTTGACACAGTGATAGCACACGATCGACGTAAAGAAAGCTATATTGTTTGTCTAAGCTGCCGGGGATCCGTATTTGACTGTCTAGTGGATGCACGAAAACACATGTGATAATACGTAATCGTTTCCGCTGGCCCACCTTTGTATCAATATTACAGATAATCTGTCTGGGGAGACAATATGTGGGAAAGCATCTAGACAGGAAATAAATTAACAGATATGTTTGTGAGTGTGCATAATGATGCAGTCGGAAGTATTACTGCTTTATTAAAAAGAGGTCACGCGTTGGAATATTAAAATTTGATATTTTAAAACACGCGGGGAATACTATGATTTAACATCTCGACCCATATAGTTCTAAAGAGCTTACCATTGGCTTAAAGTGAGAGCCGGAATGGACTTAAACTTTCATTGGCAAGTTGATCTAAAAGTACAATCTGGGATCTGACTTGAGAAATGAAAATATAATCTAGCGAAATCGGAGTCACAAATCAGACTGCATCGCCATGTCAAGCTAGCAATTCATCAGAGCCAGAGAGGGGGATCGGACAAAGGATTCCAAAATTATATGTGGCAGATCAGAGTATTTGGGCAACTTTAAGCTTAAAAGTAAACCCACATTTTTAAATACAAAGACTGGAAACTGAAAGAACCAGGACAGAGTATTTGGGCAACTTTGAAACTTAAAAGCAAACCCGCATTTTTAAATACAAAGACTGGAGACCTAAAGAATCATACCACCTGTCATAAGCGGAATACTAAACTTTCCAGGACCAAGTGATTCGAAAGCATCTAACCTAAGTTGCTGTGTCCATTCTAACTGTGCCAGGAGACTGTAGATCCCATTTGGGTTTGTGGAACGAAGCTATCAGACTGTTCGTGGAACGAAGCTATCAGACCGTTCGAGGAACGAAGCTATCGGACTGTTCGTGGAACGAAGCTATCAGACTGTTCGTGGAACGAAGCTATCAGACTGTTCGTGGAACGACGCTATCAGACTGTTCGTAGTACAAAGCTGCAAGACTAAAGTTTCCACGCCACTAGTGATTCACTGGAAAGTGTTAATTAATTCGAATACTTAGAATCAATCATGAATAGCTCTGGCGACTGTGCAGTAGAAATTAACAGAAGACTTGCATCTGCTTAACATAAACTAATACAGATGAAAAACCTATGGCAAGGACAAGCAAAGAAACAAAGTTACAACTGATCAGAGCATGTATATTCCCAGTAGCAACATAAGGCTGCGAGACTTGGACACTCAATAAAACAGTTGCAAAAAATGTTACATAATTCGAAATGAAATGCTACAGAAGGATGTTGAAAATACCCTGGACAGAAAAAAAGACCAACAGAGAAGTACTGCACTCACTAAACGTAGAGGAAAATTGGCTCCTAAATACCATCGCAATAAGGAAGCTGAAATTTGTCGGTCATATAAAAAGACATAAATGTATGGAAAAAATTGTGATGGAAGGAATGGTCCCTGGAAAAAGGGGAAGGAGTCGACCTAGACGTCGGTGGACCCAGGACATCACAGAGAGTCTGAACTTGTCTTTGGCTGATGCAGGTCAACTTGCCCAGAATTGTAATGCGTTCAGAGCAGCTGAAATGGAGACAACGTTCTGAAAAGAATACGTCACATGATGATGAAAACTATACCTTACCTCTTTTAGTTTGCTCAGTGTCTTTTCTGGTGATGGTTTTGTTTCCCTATCTTCTTCAAAATGGTATGAACATGCTCCGGTCGAATATTTTGTAAATTTAACTTAAATAAATGGGGTAGCCTTAGTGATCTAGAAACGAGTAGTTCATATTATTGGAAAAATATTTTTTAGAAATCAGTTATGAAGTAGCCAGCTAGACTTTTATTCTTGCTTGAAAGTTGGTTGCAGGAACCGACAATAAAATAAAAATGATATTCATCTTTATAAATCATAACAATAACTATTCCTTAAAGGAATTACATGATAACTCAGTTAACATTTATCTGAAACAGCAAACAGCAAATTATATATTCATCATCATCATCACCTTTAAGCTTCTTTTACCATGGGGATTCCACAACAGGGACTGCCTAGTAATACTGTCAACATCATTACCACTGCTGGGTGGATTCACCTAGATCTAGGTTTTTTTGGGGTCCCCTCTAGGTGTCATTTTCTTTCATTTGTTGAGGAACGTCACCAATATTTCGCCCAAAATAGCCCAAGTCGTTGATATCTAGTTTTTTTCCTTCAAAACTCAGACTGGCAATAGATTTCCGCAATGTGCGTCTTAACTATCGCCGGCTTCTTATCCCTTGTTCCAGTGGCACTTGCCTGGTTTTTATCGACAAACCACTTCAATCCTATTCTATGCAAGCACCAATTTATAAAAGTTCGTGTGACAACAGGGCCCGAAAGGGTAGCAAAGAACAGTTATGCTGAAACCTACCATGCCAATCATAAAGAGCAGCTAAGGAAGGTTGAGCATGGGGCCACCACCCCATCCTAACCAAAAAACAAAATAGACAATTTATATAATACTTATATACTGTTAAAAAAAAAGAAACGCATAGCTACTGAAGGCACACACATTGCCATAAATTTGACATTCAATAACTTTTTTAATTTAATGAGTTAATTGTTCAAATTGCACACAAGAATACCTTAGGGTTCAACGAATCAATTGACAGTTGTTTTGCATTTGGGTCACGAGAGTTTTTTGGCGTACGGGCTTTCCCGTTAGTATGGTGTGTGACCTCCTCTTGCATCGATCAGCGACTGGCATCTCCTGGGCATGGATGCGATCAGACGTCTGATGTGGGCCTGTGGGATGGCTGCCCACTCTTCCTGGAGTGCCTGGAACAGATCACGACGATTGGCTGGAGCAATGTTTCGGCGACAAACACGTCTATGCAGCTCATCCCACAGGTGCTCAATCGGACTCATGTCTGGAGACAGGGATGGCCAGGGAAGGGTGAGAATGTTGTTGGCAGTCAGGAACTGCGTGGTCAACCGTGCACAATGGGGTCTGGCGTTGTCCTGTTGAAACACAGACCTTTGGGCAGCCAAAAGGGGAAGGACATGGGGTCGAAGAATTTCATTGACGTATCGTTGCGCATTTAAGCCTCCTTCAATGTGCACCAATTGACTCCTTCCGTTGTAGCTGATCATTCCCCACACCATTGCACCTCCACCACCGTGCGGCGGAGCTTCATCAACGCAATTTTGGGCAAAACGTTCATTTCGCCTACGGTATACCCTACGCCGTCTATAATGACGCTGCAACAAAAAGAAAGATTCGTCACTAAACCAGACACGTCTCCATTGATTGGTAGCTGCCCAAGGACGATGCTGGTTGGCCCAAAGAAGTCGATTTTGGCGATGGCATTGCGTAAGGACAGGTCCTCGGTGAGGTCGTTGTGCCCAAAGTCCAGCGTCATGCAGTCTATTCCGGACAGTTTGATCAGACACATGACGTCCTGCAGGCAATGACTGGGCAGTTGAGGAAGCTGTTGTAAACCTGTCTCTGAGGTGACGAAGCCGAATAAAGCGATCCTCCGCTGCTGTTGTCACTCTGGGTCGTCCACTGCGATGCCGGTCTTCAACTGAGCCAGTGGCTTGGAACCGGTGCCAAAGTCGACTGATGGTAATCTGATGTACGTTTAGATGCCTGGCAACCTGACTTTGACTTTCGCCTGCATGCAGTCGACCAATAGCAATGTTCCATAAATTTATCGATAGAGACGCCATAAATGTCTGCTTGAAAATGAACTGAATTTTTTTTTGTGTAGCGTTATCCTTTTATAGGGTTTCAGTTGCGTAGTCAGTGAATAGTGTTCACCCCAAATTTTGTTGCTTTCAAGTGCGCGCAACGTGAGCTGTGGTCAAAAATTGCGTCATAAACACTATTGACCACTGCGTTGTAACGATTACAAAAACGAACGCAATTCAGGTCAGCACGTGCATTTGACACTATAAAGAACATTTGAGGCTGATTTTTATATACCCTAGCACCAAATTTTACTTACAAACTCATAAAAACGCGCCCTCGGATAGCTATGCATTTCTTTTTTTTTTTTTTTTGAACAGTATAAATAATTTGCTTTAAACGTACAATCACTTTTGAAGTAACTTTAATGAATGTTCTATGTCTACCTTATCTTCAACAGAATATTGTATGCAGTGTAGACAATGCCAAGGATTCACTGGCTGCAAAAGAGCTATAAACTCAGCAGAGTAGACTGACCCACTCCATTCGGGTACTTGATAAATATAGGGAATACAACATTTCATGCATTTTTCCTAAATTTAAGCATTTCTGGAATTCCAAAACCTGACTATCATCAACACACATTTTTAGTAACATCCTCTTTAAATAAAAAAAATATCCACTCAAAAGTTCCTCAATATGATAACCACAAGAGTAACATGGTCTAACATTTTAAAATATACTTGACTATAAGGATAAATTATAAACAGTATGAAAATCTAGACAGTATGATCTGATGATTAGAATTCATTGTCGCAATAAGAAACAGGGACATGGAGGGGAATAAGACACAAAAACTACTATTGGTAGAGCCGAGAAACTGCTGACTCAGCTACTGCTCATAATAATTTCCCTGTGCCTCTTATGGAGTATGCAGACACCACTGTACCTAGTCCCTTTGCAGGAAACCTGCACCAAGCATTCACACATGCTCTTGCAGGGGTGGTTCCCCGAGGCAATTTGTTTCAAACGATGAGCTTGCCAGCATCATGCACAACTTCCTAATTGTCTTCTAACGACATGCCTTAGTGTGCCAGTAAACCTTCCTTTGTCTCTTCAGAGAACCAAGGGAACTACAACATGGGGCACTGCTCATATTTATGACCATAAAAAGCTGCTATACTAACATGTAAAACTCCACCTTACCTCTTTTAGGTTTGCTCACTGCCTTTTCTGATGAGGATTTTGCTTCATTATCTACATCAAAAGTCTGCTCCTTCTTGGTATCAACAATATCCTCTTTAGAAACTGAATTCTTGGGAAAATCACTTTCACCACTAAACACCTGTGAGTTTATCACTGAAATGTCACCAGTGGAGTCACTTGCCTTCACAGACACTGCAGGCACATCATCATCTACACCCCTATCCAAAGGCGTGTTGTTGTGTTGCAAAAGGTGATCGCTTGCTATACTACACTCTGTCTGTTCTGTCACCTGCTGGTCTAGATTTTTGGAAGAGTCAAGATTGTTGACTGATCACTTTCACCACTAAACACCTGTGAGTTTATCACTGAAATGTCACCAGTAGAGTCACTTGCCTTCACAGACACTGCAGGCGCATCATCTTCTACACCCCTATCCAAAGGCGTGTTGTTGTGTTGCAAAAGGTGATCGCTTGCTATACTACACTCTGTCTGTTCTGTCACCTGCTGGTCTAGATTTTTGGAAGAGTCAAGATTGTTGACTGATATCACCGAGTCTGTTGTGGTTTTAAGACAGTTAGTTAGTCATCGATGATGCACCGGCGTAGGAGGCAGAACGCACTGAACAATAGGGAACACTGTACAGTGCCTCCTACCTGACGGTAGTAGACAATGTACAGTGAGCGGTACCTAGGTACCGCACACTGTCCAGTGAACCTTACCTGCTAGGTGGGATGCATTAAACTTGGGTAGGAAGGACTTAACATTTTAAAGGGGTAAAAAAAAAAATCGGAAAGCTGTACATAAATATAATTAATGCTGTATTGTACGTGTTGAGAAATGGATGTGCCAGTAAAACCAAGGCCATAATACATGATAACTTACGATACAAGAGCAAAACATAAAAAATAAAAAAACTCGAATCTTTATGAAAGCTTTAAAAAAAATCAATATATAATATATAGTGGTGAGTTATAATATAGATTTATATAATGAGGAGAGTATGTAATGAGATTGGGATAGGAGTGTGGGGTGGGGGACTGAGAGAGACAACTGAGGATTGTTTTGATTTTTATAAAATGGGTATTAGTATATTATATATTATATTGGCTGCGCGGGGTTAAAACATGACAATCAATATATGCGACATAGCGCTTGTACTTATTAGCATGTTTAGCATATAGGTGTGTTATCAGTTGGTAAAGTAGGGGTAGTTGTTATTAGGGACGGGGTTGATTTGTTGTGTTGTATTGGTGGGGGGTCAATAGTGTTATCCCATCGCAAGGTTTTGATGGTCGAAGTTTAGACTTTAGTTGTGACCCATCAGAGCGTTTTAGTATATAGAAGTAGAGAGTTATTGTCCTCTTATAGCTAGAGGCCTGGTTATATGAATTTCTATACATGTATAGAGTAGATAGTAGTGGGGATGTGCATTTTGACCTTTCTTGCAAACGCTTGTATTCTGCCTATCAGCTAAATTTATATTTGCAATTGTTAGCGCTTTAATTGATTGGGTTTATGAGAACACCTATACCACAATGAACAATTGGGTATAAAATGGACAAATGGAAAATTCCTGGGGGGACCTGGATTTCGCAGATGATGTAGCATTCTTAAGTTCAACACCAAGACAATCCCAAGAAGCAATAAATAATTTGTGTCATCTCTCGGTTAAAATTGGTCTCCAAATAAATGCCTCTAAAACTAAAGCTATGAACTTTTCTAACGAGACCTTTGACATCATCTTGAACGGGGAAAAACTACAGAAAGTTGAAAGTTTCAATTATTTAGGCAGTAAAATGACTCAGGATGGTGACACAACAAGAGAAATCCATACTAGAATTGCTTTGGCAGCTAGCGCCTTCAATAGATTATCTAACATTTGGAAATTACGATCATTGAATATACATACCAAGCTTCGTCTGTTTAATTCAAATGTTATCTCAGTGTTAACATACGGCTGTGAGAGTTGGAAAATAAAACAAAAATCATTGGAGAAACAAGCTGAATACATTCGAGAACAAATGTCTTAGAAAACTCATGAACATCAGTTGGAAAGAATTCAAGACTAATCGACAAATAAGAGAAGACTCTAGGCAGAAATATGTCTCCGACTATCTAAGGAAACGACGATGGTCATATATCGGTCATGTCCTACGAATGCAAAACAACAGAATACCACTACAGGCGCTCACTTGGGTTCCTGAGGGTAAGCGGAAAAAAGGAAGACCAAAAAGAAACACTCAGAAGAACAATAATAAGAGAAGGAAGAACGTTGGGCCTAAATAATGTGCAAGAGCTAAGAGGAGTGGCGTCACAACGAACAACCTGGAGAGCACTGGTTTCTGCCTTATGCGCCGTGTTTGGCGCTTAAAGAATTTATTATTATTATTATTTAAATTTAGAAATTACAATTTTTTCAAATTTAATTTGTCCTGAACCAAGTTTTTCTTCTGGTCAGGACTTTTAAATCAATATGAATTAATTTCAATAGAATTACATATAATCGAGTAAACACATGAAAGACTTGTACATATATATAATTTAAATTTGCTAATATTGGTACTAAAACTAACAGTCTTTAGGAACTAGTGCTGGATGTCGGGTCGGGGTATTTGCATCATACCCAGTCTTTAGTTAACAGTGTTCATTTGCTCTTTAAACAGGATTACTGGTGTTAAAGTTTCTTAATACACAATGGAGTTTAAATTAGATTATATTCGTTGATGAATCTCAGCAGGCCAGGTCTTTAATACTTATCTGGCCTGTGGCGATTGAAGAAAGTTGTTCCTTAGGCCCACTCCTCACATGTGCTGAGCTAGTATGGTAGGCATCTCATTTCATACAATGTTGTACTCTTCAGAACATCTGGCACTAGCACAGTGCCAGACAAAGAAACTCTGAAACCACAAAATTAGGCTAGGTCTTAACATAATACCTAATCCACCATGTTTACAAGCAATAATACATGGAAATAAAAGACAGGGTCAGATCTCTCTGACCGACCCAGCACATCTCATTCAAGGCTGTTATCAAGTAGCACTAGTTTCCCATTCCTCTCCTCTATGGACTGCACTGCATCTGAAATATTTTCATTAATCTCTTTTTTCCATATACTAAGGTGGGTGATATGTTTCCACCTGACCACCTGAAATAAAGATCTGTATTCTACACATTTATTTGATATTTTTTCATATTATTCATCCACCTCTGGGTCCTGTAGACTTGGCTGGGGACCCAGAATATGTACTCACTTGTCGTAAAGCATTTTTCATTATATGGCAGTATCACTCACTCAGAATTGTTAAATAAAAGGTTAATAATTTCTGCCTTACCACAATTCAAAATGAAAACACACAGGTACGTTGAAATAGCACAAACTCAGCTGAGCTGCTGGCTAGACTAGGGCGTCCCACTACTATTAGCACATATATTCAATGGACGACAAACTTCTTAGCCTCAACGATCTGCTTGTATGGACAGTCTTCAACAAAATGGCAACGAGCCGTCAAATGTTCCAATAATCTTAACTATTTCGTCCAATGAGAGTACTTCCCCTCTACAATTTAAAATTTCAAAAATAAATGTCCAATTTTTGGTCAAATGTGTAGTGTATTTCTGTCGGTCGGTCTGTCCGAACTTGTCATTTCCCAAAATTGGACTTGGTTTTGGGCCCAACTACAAAAAAAACGATTCAAATTTTTTCTCACTCACTTCTTAGATTTCTACTGCGAAGATATTTTTAGATTCTATCCGCCTTGTCTCCCCCTTGTTTACATGTAATTTTTTACTGCCTTCGTCTCAAGGACGCGTCAAAATGTAACCTATAGTGGCTGCAAAACTAACATCTGTTTGCGAGTCTGCATCGAACAAATCAGTCTTTTGTCAATAACTTCCGAATTATCTGTCCGTCCTTTTATTTTAAAGCATATTATTTATCAGGAAAAGATAAGCTCTTAAACTAGCTAATTTTTGTGCTTCTAAACATATTAATAAGGAGTTCCATATTTGTTTCCATGTTTTCCAACCTATTCATGTCTTTTTGCACTAATTTCAAGCTAAATACGTGGGAATTACGTCATTCTAAATAAGAGCTAAGCCTGTTTTCGTGACCCAATTGCTCCATGTTCTTACTTTTACATCGTATTTCAAACACTAACTACGAGTTCGTGCGTATGCTAGTTTTAGATTCAAACGCGTGCAGACGGCATCATTTTTTTCTTCCCTCCTTTTCTTACCCCGTCTGAACGAATAGGCCTTTCGTGTCCTCATGTTATAAATAGTTTTTTTTCAATGACACTAGAAAACGATGGTACGGTCTACCAAAATCAACGCGCTTGTGGCGTGGGCGAAGAAGCCGCAGCGTAACTTAACTATATTTTATCCCTACATTTTATTTTAACTTTTATATTTATAATGGAGGATTTTATCGCTATATCAATGTATTTCACCACAAAGGAGATCGGTCGATAGCTTGTTACTTTATTGGATGGTTTGTCCTTCTTAAGGACTGGGATGATATTGGCTTTTCTCCAGTCTGTTGGTAACTTGCCTTCTCTCCAGGTCTTGTTAATGAGGTCAAGGATGGTGGACAGTTCATAATTTGAGAAATTTGAGATCATCTCGTTAGTGAGCCGATCAGGTCCAGCAGCTTTTCCTTTCTTGCATTTGTTTAGGGCCATCTTGAGTTCTGAAAGAGTGAAGTTCTTTTCAAAGACCTCACAGCTAGCTGTTGGTTGTTTCTCCATCATTTTGGTGAGTGATCTGATAGCACTGTCAAGTCTCTTGCGTGGTTGTTTTTTGTTTACGTTGGCAAAGTGCTTATTGAAGGCTTCTGCTTTCTGTGCATCCCTTGTTAGCAGTTCAGTGTTTGTAATGATGGGTTCAGGGTTTTTCTTTCTTTTAATTCCTGAGAGATTTGATATGAGGCATCATGCTTTCTTTCCGTCTTTCCGCAAGTTTAACTCTCCACATTTCTTAGCCCATGTTTCTCTTTTTGCTTGTTTGCTCAGACGTTTAACTTTTGCAGTTAGACGGTTATAATTTGCTTTGTTGGTGGGGGTTGGATGTTTCTCAGCTTGCCGACTTGCTTTTTCCCTCTCGTTTACAGCGGCCTCCAGTTCTGTACTCCAGTAAGGTTTAAACATTCTCCTACATCCTCGTGGAATGGCTTCTTTTGCAGACTGCATTAGTGCTGTGGTGATTTTACTATGTACCTTTTCTATGTCCAGCGTCATGTCGATGGCCTCGAATCGTTGTCGTACTTGTCTCCTGAAGAAATGACAGTCTGCCTTTTTTTAGTTCCATGGGGGTAATGTTAATCAATTTCTTTTTATTTCCCTGGTGTTTATGATCTCAAGGAGGATGGGTCTGTGGTCACTTCCGATGTCGTCGAGCACTCTAACTGAGCAATGTGGGTGGATATCTGCTGTTACTAGGGTGAGATCTGGTCTGCTTTTTGTTCCACTGGCGCGGGGGAGCAATGTCGGTGGGGTGTGAGCATTCTGCAGTAGGATGAGTGTGGTAGTGTTAGTGAGTTCTTCTATAGCTATTCCTGTTGGGTTCCTGTCTGTGTAGCCTCACAGAGGTGAATGACCATTCATGTCACCAACAATGATCATTCTCCTCAAGTCCGTGGTCTGGAAAGGCTTCAGAGCAAGGTGTGTTTTTGGCGGGTTGTAAATGTTAATGATTTTCAATGGCTTTCCGCCACTTCAGACTATCACTTCCTGTAGATCTGTTTCGTCTTTGGTTTCAAGACCGGAAACCTCAGCCTGTGTATCATTCCGGATAAGTGTCACTAATCCTTGACATTTTATACACTTGCACTGGTACACTGTATAGCCTGTGATATGGAAGGAGGTGTCTTTTGGTAGCATTGCTTCTTGGACAACTGCAACATGGATTTCTAAGTCCAGTAGAAGCTTGGTTAGTTCTAGTTTTTTGTTTCGGATTCCTGATATGTTGAGTTGGAGGATGCGTAGTGAGTCTGTGTTATATATATTACTGGTAGTATACTTTTCACTACCCTCCCCAGGTACCGAAGGGCAGCGCGGGTCTTGATAACCGAGGCGACACCCGAGCTCGTATAGAGTCTGTTGTCTTTGAGGCATGTACATGATTTCAGGGGGGGGGGGTATGGATGCATTTTTTCAGTATCCCCGAAGGGAGGCAGTCCAGTGTATCAGTATCCCAGGATCGTCACGTCCTGCCAGGAGGATAGCATATACATCTGGGTCAGCTAATTCATCATTCTTCAGTCACCTTTGCCAACCCTTCTGCAGTGATGGTATATCTGGCGTTCCCCGTCACCTAGGAAGCAGTCACAGAGGGACAAAGGTGCAATGTCCGCTGGCCTGAATCTCTTCGTCATCCATGGGGATTATTGGATAGGAGACAAACAGTGAAGAATGAGGCAAGAAAACATTTAACCCATGAAGTGGGGGTGGATTGGTGCAGACCAGAGCTTGTACCACTCGCCGGTGGGTTCTGCATCTACACCTATAGGGTTCTACCTATTCCACAGCTTTTTTGTCTGGCCCCTCACCAAGGACCTGTCCGGCTTGGGTGATCCTGCCTGGAGTAAAACTCCCGCCGGCATAGCTCCCGGGATCATTGGGGCACTCAGGCTCTCCAACCAACGGCAAGGTAGGCTTAGGTGTGGAGAGGACTTAAGTGATAAAAGTATTATCCGCTGACCTGTTCAATTAGCTTTGTCATGCTATGATTCACATGGTAAAACGTAAATAAGTCTGGAAGCGGCTAGGCAAAAAATGTAGGTGCATAAAATATGTCAAATAATAGGACAATCGGTGAAGAAATGAAGTGATACTGCCGCAGAGGACGAAAGTTACGAAAAGTGCACAACTGAATTCGTCACACTATTTGTCCATGACTCACTCCGGTATGTCAGAATTGGTTCTATATAGCACCAAAGAACTCCTCTTTTTTACTTCCACTGACAAAGAATTGTTGCATACTCTTCACTTTATAGAATGCTATTTTTACCTGAGTTATTCTGCTCTTTGCTTCTGAGATGCATCTTCCATCTTTTGTTATTAATGTGCCCAGATATTTAAATCAGTTGACCTTAAAACTGGTTCATTTACTTGGAAAGTAAATTCGGGGGAAGCCGTATCAGTAACAGTGAAGTCATTGTGACTGTTGTCAATATCTACCCCTCTAATACTGAAGATAAATTCAAGTACCATCATTAACATTGGTTCCAGAGGATTAGTTGAACTAAGACTATTTTCATAACAAGGGAGCGTTAGCAACAAGGAAAAGACTTTATTTTTAGTGATTGACTTTTATTTGGTGTAGATACATGCAACATCATCAGTGTGTTTTTATTTTTAGGGTTTGTGTTTACACAAACAAAACTAAACAGATGACTACATAAATAAAATTAAGAAATTGTAGTGCACTGTTTTTATTACTTTATGTCAGCTTTGAATTACTTTGAATCTAATTAATTCCCCTAGATACTATAACAGCCCATAGGTGTAATTCTGAGAGTGGCACCATAGAATTATGGTACTGAATATTACTATCTCGGCCAGAAATTTTTTACAGCGTGACTTTAAACCTATGAACTCTATACACCATTGCTCTTTTCTGAGAATGGGGTATTTCTTATAAGACCAGACTCTTCTCTGGCAACTATCCTAGTATCACCTGATACACCTTGTTGTCTTATTCTTCATAAATTAAGGAACCTCTCGCGACACCTGGGGAACTTCTCTGTAGGCGAATAAAGCTGCAGATATATATAGGTCCGAATCTTCAGGTTTCTTTTGACCCAGCTTACGTAACATCGTGGTGAGGCTTCCGTTGGCACGTTCTGCTAACCCACTTCCCACCGGATTATAAGAGCTTGTGTAGATGTGCTGGTTCCTCAAGATCTTAACGATCTCCTCCATCAACAGGCTACGGTATGGGGATGCGTTATCCGTCAAAACTTGTTGAGAGAATCCCTACCGTGTAAATATCTGCACGAGGGCTTCTGCGACATGCTTGGAATTCGTGCATGTTAGCGGTATAGCTTCGGCCCACAAAGTGAAAGTGTCGACTAAGGTCAGGATAAACCTGTGCCTTCTTTTAGTCCTTTCTAAAGGTATTAAAATGTCGATTACAACCCCTTCAAATGGTGTCCCCACTACTGGCATTTCACCCATGGGAACAAAGGGTGTCCGTTGCTTGCGTGCCACACGTTGGCACTGGGCGTAGGATCTCACGTACCTGATAATCTCAGAGTTCATTCCTGGCCACCAATAGTGAGTTTTTATTCGCTGAATAGTGGCGTTTTGTCCCATATGTCCGCTAAATGGAAGAGAGTGCCCCATTTCTAAGATCTGGCTTATGTACTGCATCGGTACTAGGAGCTGGTTATTCCCTGTATCAGGGTCGCCCGTTCTACGATACAATACGCCATCCTTCGAAAAGATGTCTCCGTGGTGTCTGGGGTCCTTAGCCATGGGCAGTTTTCTAAAGCAGTGCTCCAGAGTAGGGTCCTTTTGTTGCTTCTCTTTTAGTTCCTTCGGTAACAAATTTGACGCAGGCTCCCGTTCCTTCTGGGTTTGCCCTCTTGTGGTTACTGCTGCCACAATCGGCTCTTTCGGTATCCCAACAAACACATATCTACATCCCAGGATAACTGGGTAGATAGGATCATCCATAATGGCCGCTTTAATAACTCCTCTGACAAAATCAGAGTGTATTTCTACCAGTGCGATAGGAAGCGTCCTGGGTGCATCACACTTAAAAACTCCACATAGTTTGACGGTGTCCTCTGTCTCCTGACCGGGTTTGACTAGGTGCCTGGCGACAATACAGTCAAAAAGACAAGTTGTTGAGGTACCGTTTAAAATTATAGTTCCTCGCGTTGAGGGTCTCTCCCCCTCAGGTTGAGAATCACTGACATTGACTCTTCCTTGCGAGACTGTATGCAAGCATCCGATGCGGTTCAGCCCGGTGTGCTTGCCCTGATCAGACGTCCCTGCTGTAGGGGTCTTTCCCTTGCCTTGATCTTTGTGGCCGCGCTGCCATGTAGGCCTTGTGGGTTGATCAGGATTGCTGTTGTTGGTGGGATATCGGGTTTTGTAGAATTTCGATTTTTCTTGTGGAGGTCTCTGGGTATTAGTTTCTCGTTGGTTATAGTGCTGGGAGGAATTGGAAGAATGGGATGACTGTTCTAGATTTTGTTTTCGAGATAGGTCATCTGTTGGTTTGCGTTTTGTGCTGGGAAGTTCGGTCATTGCATTTGCATAACGTTCCGCCTTATTGAGGATGTCCTCAAGCTTGACTGCGCCCTGCTCAGCCAGAAATCTACGGGTTTCGTTCGATAAAGTTGATTTTATTTGTTCTACAAGAACAAGTCCAAGAATTCCCTCATATGTAAGAGGAAGTTCTGACAATTCCAGGCACTTTGTCAAATAGCCCGTCAGACGTGAAGAGAACTGCAAAAATGTCTCCGTGCTCTCTTTTCCGCTGTTTCTGAACATTTGCAGAAATTTGCGAGCGGTCATTTCAAAACGCTCTAGTAAGGCCTTCTTTAAAGTGTCGTAGTCATCTTGGCTGCTTCCCAGTTTTACGTACACGTCATAAGCGTTACCTTTTAGGGCCTGTGAAAGTTTCAGGTACCACCGGGAACTCTCTAACCCATACAGATTCGCCATTTTCTCGAATTTCTCTAGGAAAGTGTCAATTTTCTCGTTGGGGCTCGGGAAAGATTCTAATGCAAAAGACATCGCTGTTAATTGGGAAGGTTGAGTGCTGGAGAGATCCGTTAACTGAGACTGGGGTGAAGACGGCTCTCCATTATTGGAAGTAGAAGCACCCCGACTTTGGACTTCTAGAGTCTTAAGTGCCAATTCATGCTGTCTCTCCCTCTCTCTCTCCTCGCGTTGTCTCTCCTTCTCTCTTTCCCGGCGAGATTCCATCTCTGCCTCAATTTTCTTCTGTTCCAATTGACGATCTTCCGCTTCTTTCTTCTCTGCTCTATCTTGTGCTTCCTTCTTCTCTGCCCTATCTTGTGCTTCCTTCTTCTCAGTCCTATCTTGTGCTTCCTTCTCCCTAGGTTCTGCTCTCTTTTCCTCCGCGTCATATCGGTCACGTTCTTTGTTGACAAACGCGGTCGCTTCATCTCCTTGCAATCCTGTCTCCTTTGCCTCGTCTCTCAGTATCGATCTAAGCTTGACTCGCTCGGCCATGTCGAAGAACTGAATGCTACTAAGCCGAGAGAATAAGAAGAAGAAAAGAAGGGGAAAAAAATCTAAGCCGCTTTCGAGAAAAACACAAAATATAAATTACCTGAGATACCTCCTACCGTCATTAATTTTCTAACCTATCGCTGCTATTTTCTGGCAATTAAGGCTCTAAATGCAGGCGACTATGCCACATTAAATGGCAGGTCAAACAACTAGAAAAAATCTACTATTACTATCGGTAGAGAACAATATATATATATATATAAAATTTTATATATTTTAAAAAATGTAAGGAAAAAAAAAATTTTACCCTTAAAAAATTTAAATCTCCACCTCACAGCTCGCCCGCCAAAGTCAGTTAAGAGAAGGGACGTTATTAACCAGATTTTAAAAAATCAGAATAAGACGTCCTTTGCTTAGCTCAACTCTGCTAACTTCAAACCCTTTGTGACTGTTTACACAATCACGCGATCCAACCGTTTTGCAAATTTTTTTATCATATACCATGTGTTTGACAGAGATGTTACTTTAAACAAGTTGAAAATAATTTTCTAATGCTGTGGAAAAACAAACTATAATTGTGTGTGGTCAAAACACCCTGTCTAAGATCGTTTGTCTAGGGGAATGAATTTTTTTTATTTCCTTATCTCACAAGACAATCACACAACACACTCTATTAACTGAAAATTCAGATAAGATACCGTAACAGACGCTAGTCAATTACTAGACCTGGCTCAGAAGTCCGGCGAGCAACACATTGTCGTAAGTTTTATAGAAAGGCTTTATATTTTTATGGTCCCGATCGAGCAGAGGTGAGATAGTGAGATCTATGTGAGAGAAAGGTGTGAGAAATAGTCCTGTTTACGAGGAGTACAGGTGTAAGAAAAAATACTGTCTTGGATTGAGTAATTGCTCAACGCAATCTATCTAGTACGACACACTTTAATGGAGACGTATTTTCTCACTAGATACTGATTCAATACACTATCCTCTCGTACGCACACACAAACAATTTTGTGACATAAATACGTACATACGTAGAAATGAACAGGTAAACTATGGGTTCACATATACTATATGGCAGGGAAGAGGTTTTGACCAACACCAATAGCTTAAGGTTGATTAGGTTTATTCTATCTTTATAAGAAACAATAGATCACAACATAAAATACATCTATCATTACATCAAAATGAATTATCGTTACATAAGAGAAAGAGAAAAAAATATATATACTCTCATAGACCCTCCCTCTGGTATGGAAAATCTAAGAATGATCCAACCCGAGGTTGTTTACCCAAAAAAATCAAGCAAATGATTAACAATGGTAGTGGGGAGTAGGCAGGACGGGTAACAGGTATGTTCTTAATTTAACTATCCCGTGGGCCTTCAGACTTCGTGAGAGGTAGATAAAAGAGAAGGTGTTATATTAGTAGTAAACGTAAGCAAATAAATTCTTTCGTTCCGTTGTCACGCTGTACATACATACAGTGAGCTCACGACATTCAAACTTACCCTCTGTCGTCTCTGCATACGTCCATGGAATTTAATCATTCACATTGGATTTAATATTATTATATGTACTGTTATTTGTCCAATTCAGCCCCAGAAAACTCCGCTAGGCAACTGCTATTTTCTCTCGGAGATTTCGATGAAGTGGTGCGTTGATTATATTTTTCTGGCGGGTATTCCTATTCGGACTGCAGATACTGAAGGGGGATAAGTTTTTCTCTAGGTTTCTGTCGTAGTGAATTGGGAATATTTCAAACAGTAGAATGTTACTCCCAGGCTGTTTCTCGGAAAAAAAGTAATAGCCGTAAATGTTCACTGTAGAAGTTGGTGGTAGGAAAATGTTTCTGTCATATTGGTTTGCTCAAATAAATTTGTGCCGTAAGTTCTGCCTCATCAGGCCAGGGAACTTTATATGCTTTAATATAATATAGAAAAATCTTCTGGCATTGTCCCGTTCCAGTTTACCATTAAAAAAACACAATTTAGCATTGACGTTGGTTTGGTTATTTAACCGCTCTACTGGTTTTGCGAAGGACCTATAAGGGTCTCCAACAACAGATTTTGTATTGTCAATGTGTGTATGTTAGGAGCATATACTGAGTGACTTTAATTACGCATCACTATATGAATCACTCACCAAGATGTCTGGGATTAAAATAATGGTAACATGTTTGATATCACTGGAAACAGTATCCATTGACCGATTCCCGCAATTCGCGTAGCAGTGCATGCTGTGTTAAAAACACTACAGTCACAAATGAAAGGTAGTGATCAAATTGAAAAGTCACAAATGTCGTTGTTGTCATTGTAACGCGCTCAGTAGCGCGTTTGGCCACCGTTGGCATCAAAGCAAGCCTGGCAGCGTCGCCGCATGAAGTTAACCAGTGTGCGTAGAAAATCCTGGGGGAGTCGATCCCATACTTCGGTTATATCGCATCGCAAATGATCCAGGGTCTGCGGTCGTCTGTGCCGGTAGAGTTGGCGTCCAATCTCGTCTCTGGCGTTGAGTTCTGCCGCCTGCAGTCGACGTCGCACGGTGTGCTCTGATATGGTTCCACGACTCCCAACAACATCTCTTGCTGTTACAGCTGCCGCCAGAAACCGATTCCGCAAAAGAAGCTGCCGTATATACGCGTCCTGTTGAGGTGTCGTAACTCTAGGTTGACCTTGACGGGGTCGATCTGCAATGGATCCAGTGGCCATTAACCGTTGTTGCAGTCGGACGATCGTGGACTGGTTGCAATTCAAGTGTCTGGATGCTTCTCTGGTGGACATCCTGTTATCATTCCTATCGTTCTTTCTCTCTCTGCAGCGCTCAGTCTAGGCATGGTTTGACGACGTGTTTGTGGTTGTGGACTAAAATATTGACTGTTTTCCAGTCCGTAGTGCTCTAGGCTGAGCTCTGGGTGAAAAGAAATTAATGTTTTCCGTGCAGAATTTTTACCAGGTACCTAAATCATGTTTTACGTTTTTCACGTGCTACTCTTATCTCCAGCGTTGCTGGCGCAAAATGACTATGCTGGCCTCTGAGCGGTGACCTTGTGAATCTGTGTACTAATTTCGGGAACAATTGCATGACCATAAGATACTTTACCAGGCACTCGTATAGTGATGCGTAATTAAAGTCGCTCAGTATACTTTGGGATGCCATAAGCCATCTGAACATGACTCTCTATAAAATAAAACCATTGGATCGCCAAAGTATGATCACCTGTATAAAAGAGAATATATAAAACAGGTAATTCTACTATAATTAACTCTAACACCCGCGTTCTTTTAGGTAAGACCTGTAAAATCACTCCGGTATTTAATTATTTATATTAAAAGAACTACACGAGTGACTAGCTAATGCATCGTTTTTTAACACTAGCTATGAACAGTTAATTACTCAAAATTTACACGAGATGAAATATAAATATATGGTTATTAAACAATTACGATCGCCTAGCGTTTTATAATTATGTTTCACATCTATATCTCGGGAAATAACGGATAGTTACATATTCGATTCACATCTGGAGAACTTTGCTATATGTTTTTTTAATAGGTTTAAATTAATCACAAAAATCCAGTGAAATAAAATGAAGAAACTAAACCACCGAATCATTCAAGACTAATATATTATACCGCAGCACACAGAATGAAATCAGACTCCAATACAGAATAAATCCGAAAGAAATCTTGTTAGATTCTAATATAACCTAGTCATTTCTTCAACTCTCTGGCGCGAATGATAACTGCATTTTTCAGCGATACCAATATATAGTTAATGAAATGGAAAGTAATAGCCACATGTGAGGTTTCTCGCCTTTCTTGATCCTAGGGAACTTCTTCGACTCTGGGCCGCCCATCAAGCACTATTACCCAACTATCTACCGCTGATTTCCCCCGTTCGTCTTCGGTCTGCAGCGGTGTCTAATCCTCTTAGACCAGTTCGCATTAACATGTCTACCATAGGTGTTAAAAACTCTGCTTCGTTCTAAGGACTACACAGTCTTTGATAACTGACCGCTTGCCGTTTCCTGTTGGCAACGCCTTCTTGACGGGATGACAGAAAGGGGTAGAGCAATTAGCTGATTTAGTCGCTCAAGAGATAAGACAGTAGGCGTGGCTAAACTAAACCTAAGACAAAGCGAAATTCCTGGCTGCCCGCGTAATAACTGTTTACAAACTAATTAGCACACGTGGGGGAATTCCACGTGGAAATGATGCATACTAATCAGCACGCGAGGGGATTCCACGTTGGCGATAAAATTACAACAATATTCAGGGCCACCGATGCTATCCAAGGGTACTCTTATTATTATTATTAGACAATTCAGGGACAGCTTACTTTTCATCCGTCATAATCATTCTGTACAGTTCTTGGCATTCCCTTAACACCTCTTCTACATTTATAGGTAAATTTTATGCCTGCAAATATTGCCATTAGGTCATACCTCTTACATTTTAACAAGAAATGTTCTATATTATTGTCTGGAAGATATCCTGCACAGTAAGGTTCTTCTATTCCGAAATATTTTTTTCCCAGCTGTAGTCTGAGAAGTTTCTTATTACTGGGAATTTTGAATTCCCTAGATATCTGACATTTTCTTGTTGGAGCCTTGAACATCTTATATGCATGTCTTCCTTTCAGATTTTCATCCCACTCTGCTTTCCATTCATCTGTTATTAAATCTTTAATCAAGCTCTTAATCTCTGATTTACTCATCCCTACATTTGTTAGATTTTTATCAGCTCTCCCTTTCTTGGCTTCTTTATCTTCCTTCTCATTTCCTTCTATGCCAACATGTGGAGGTATCCAAGCGATTAAAACTGAACATCCTCTGGAATATACGTATTAGTAGCCAGAAATATCTCCTCTGCTATATCAGGTCTGCGTGTTTGGGGAAACTCCACGAAGAACAAAGCCGCGATATAAAACGCCTGCGTCACCAGCATGCTACTATTTGGCAGCGAGACATGGACAACCTATGTAAAGTAAGAAAGAAGGCTCAATACCTTCCAACTACGGTGTCTACGCCACATCCTCGGCAATTTGTGGAAAGATAAAGTTACAAATGTCAAGGTGTTGTCCCGTGCTGGCCTTCAAAGCATGTATACACTGCTTAGACAACGAACGAACGAACGAAATCTTTATTTCATCAGGGTATCTTGTGCAAAATAACAAATCTGTGCACTGATTACCTGTCTAAATACCTTCCATCAAGATTGTCCACCTAGACAGATTTATCTGTAATAATGATACAGACAGGGTCCGGCAGATGCGATAATCTAATTATCACCTGTTTGTGTGAATCCCCCAGACTGATTTCTCAGACGGACAAGATAGCTTTCTTTATGTCGATCGGGCGATACCGTCTTGTGTAAACAGGCACCGTCGCTATCAAAAGATGGTCAGACTGATTGATTTGATAAGCGTATAATCCACTGACCTGTCTAATTACCTCGATAATACTACAGTTCACCTTTTGGAACGGAAACAGTTTTGGGAACGGCTTCAGAGCACAAATAATGGAGTGGCAAAATATGCTAAATAATAAGCGATGAGTGAGAAAAAAATGAAGAATATGAAGTGATACTGCCAGAGTGGATGAAAGAGTGAGATAGGTGCCAAAAGTACATGTACAAACTATAAACCCACCAATGTTAGCCTTTCTTAATAAGTAGATCTTTTGAGTATACACAGCGTACGTCAGGGATTATGATTAGAAATCACTGCCATTCTTCTGGGTATTCCAATAGGAAAATATGTGCTTGGACAGCAGAAGTACAATGATTTGCGCCTGAACTAAAATTATCAATTTACGTATCTCAGAAAATGATACGATACACTTGATGCACATGGGATGTACTCATCACTGCTCCATAAGGAGTCTGGGATTGCTGCTGATTTCGCTTTTATGGGCGAATTAGCATAAAGCAAACACCAGCGTTTGCTGTAGTGGTTTATGAACATACTATTTTCATATGTTGAGGTTGCCAGCCTCCTATGACTTATATAACCACTTAGCAAGTACAAACATGTCACATTCACATGGAAAATAAATGTTAACACTTACCAAAAGTAACTTTTGGGAACACAGTCTCCTAGCACTGATGTATGGATGCAGCACATTGATGCGATGCTTCGAATCACTTGTCTGGGTAATTTTATTATTCCTCTTATGACTTGTGTTTATTTATGATTCCTGAAGTTTCCAGTCTTTGTATTTAAAATTGCGGGTTCTCTTTTAAGTTATAAAGACGCCCAAATACTTCGATCTGTCACTTATAATTTTGGAATCCTTTGTCTCTGGCTCTGGTGAATATCTAATTTGACGTGCCGATGCAGTCTGATGTGTGTCTCTGATTTCGCTAAATTATATTCCCATTTCTCAGTTCAAGTCCCAGATTGTATTTCCGACGAATTTGCCAATGAAATCCAATGTCTATTCCATCACGCAAATTAAACCAATCCAATCTCTTTATTACTAGGTGGGTGTTTTTAAAATTATTTTAAATTTTAAACTCGTGACCTCTTTCAGATATGTCAGTAATACTTCTGATTGCACTTATGCAACCTTACCAACACTTCTGAACTCATTTCCTGCCCAACATAATCTCCCCAGACCGGTTATCTGTATTATTGATAAAGAACGTCCATAAGAAGCGATTATCTAATTATCACCTGTGTCTTCGCACATCTCTCAGACGGCTTTCTCAGACAGACAGACCGCAAACCCAGGTGGTCACTTGCCTGTTTGTCGCTGGCTCCGGAAATGAATTATTACGTCAAAGTCGCTATTCCTCTTCACGTTTACTGTCTGCATCAAAAGTGGCTAGACGACTTAAGTGATGATGATGATGATATAATCCCTTTAGCTGTGAGCAAGTAGCTCTTGACAGCACATTGCCTCTCTGACAAAGGTGCAAGTCTTCCTCAGTTGTTGTGATGATGTGTATAGTGTATTGTGGATGGTTGGGTCCGATGGGAGTAGCTGGTGTCGCAGGTCAGTTAGTCTTGGGCACTGTAACAGTAGGTGTTCAACTGATTCCTCATGGTGGTGGCAGGGCCTACAGTTTGGTTCACGTAGTGGGTCTATTCTATTTAAATGTTTATTGACGGGTGCATGGCCTGTTCTCAGCTGGAAAATTAGACTCTGATCTCTTCTTTTCAGTTGTTTAACTGGATCTTGAGGGTTTGGTTTAGCTTGATGTATGAAGAATGGACGCCCTGTCTGGGAGGTAGCTCACTGGTTTAGCCATTCTTGCCTATAATTGGTTCTCAGTTGGCAGATTTGCAGTGTGGTACTTAATGGGAACTGGGGCAGTGCTGCTTTTCTTTTGGATAGTTTATAGGCTTTTTCATTTGCTGGGATTCCGACATGCACAGGGATCCACTGGAGTGTAACTTCGACGCAATAGGAAGTGAACAGTTGGTCAATTAATCTACAGATGTTACTAATATTAGGAGACATTTTGCTTTCTATGGCTTTGAGTGCTGATTTTGAGTCTGAGAACATAACAATATGCCACTTTCAAAGTCTGAGATTATCCGGCACAATGCTTTTTCTAGTGCTGTTATTTCTGCATCATAGCTGGAACAAATTTCTCTGCAAGGCCAAAAGATGCGAGGGTGGTCTTCTGGGTGCAGGTTGGGGTATTTTATCACTGCGCCATATCCAGCATTGATGGTAGCTTTAAATGCAGATCCATCTGTGTAGACATGGATGATGTCTTGTGGATATGAGTCTATAGTTTCTAAAGCGATGGTTTTCAGTTGTGGTCCTAGAGTGTTCTTGTTTGCTGAGGGGTCAGAGAGTTCAGTTCTTACTATGGGAGTAGTTGCCTGCCAACAAGGTGGTTCATTATTGATAGTTACCATCGGCTTTCTAACTGCTGGTAAGTAGTGTTTGATGCTAGCTTCTTTTGCATTTTTAAGAAAAGATGTCTTTTGTATTCTGTGTTTTTGGTGCCACTGCTTTATCATTTTCCTATTCTCCTCCTTTGTGTCCATTCTCAGATACCTTTCGTATGTTTCCACAGCTGAACGTTCTCTTCTTAGGTTTAAGGGTTCAATATTGGTGTTGATTCCGCATGCATCTGTCGGCGTTGTCTTCATGGCACCACTTATAAACCACAGAGCGTGATTTTGGACTTTGTCTAGCTTTTGTTGGAGGCTTTTACTTGCAATAGTTTGGAGGGGGAGCGAATAGTCAATTACTGGGCGCACATATCCAGTACAGAGTTGGCGTAATGAGTGCTGGTCTGCTCCCCACCCACAGGAGGAAAGGTGCTTGATGAGCCTGAGTCTTGTGGATGCTTTCTGAATCAGCTTGTCTATGTGGGATCTCATGGTAAGTCTACGGTTGAGCTCGACTCCAAGATATCTCGGGCATTCTTCGTATGCTAGTTTATCTCCATTCATCCAGACCTCAATGTTGTTCTCATTAACTCTCTTGTTTAGGCTGAACAGGCCATACACAGTTTTCTCTACATTGATTTCAAGTTTCCAGAACTGGCAGTATGTAGAGATGGTTATCAGGTTTTTGTTCATATTTTTGGTGATGGTTTGGAGGTATTTTCCTTTTGTACATCGGTAAATAGTGCTTTTTGGCAGGTGATGACATCTGGGAGGTCATTTATAAATATAAGAAACAGTGTACAACTTAGTGCTGATCCCTGAGGCAGTTCTTCATCCAGGGTCCTTTGTTTTGATGTTGTTCCACTGAATGTTGTTTGGATTGTTCTGTTGATGAAGAAACCTTTTAGCCTGTTGTACATTCGCCCTGATATTCCCATTCTTTGCATTTTGAAGAGGAGGCCTATCCTCCAGACTCGATCATAGGCTTGTCTAAGATCAATAAATGTTACTAGCACATTTTTTTTGTCTTGGGAGGCATCACCTATCTCTTGGGTGAATCGTATCAACTGATCCATTGTCTGTTTGTTTCTTCTAAAACCTGATTGATTGGTATTTAAGATGTTATTGCTTTCTAGCCACCAATATAGCCTTTCATTTATCATCCTTTCAGTGATCTTGCCTAGATTTGATGTCAAGGAGATCGGTCGATAGCTTGTTACTTTATTGGATGGTTTGTCCTTCTTAAGGACTGGGATGATATTGGCTTTTCTTCAGTCTGTTGGTAACTTGCCTTCTCTCCAGGTCTTGTTAATGAGGTCAAGGATGGTGGACAGTTCATAATTTGAGAAATTTGAGATCATCTCGTTAGTGAGCCGATCAGGTCCAGCAGCTTTTCCTTTCTTGCATTTGTTTAGGGCCATCTTGAGTTCTGAAAGAGTGAAGTTCTTTTCAAAGACCTCACAGCTAGCTGTTGGTTGTTTCTCCATCATTTTGGTGAGTGATCTGATAGCACTGTCAAGTCTCTTGCGTGGTTGTTTTTTGTTTACGTTGGCAAAGTGCTTATTGAAGGCTTCTGCTTTCTGTGCATCCCTTGTTAGCGGTTCAGTGTTTGTAATGATGGGTTCAGGGTTTTTCTTTCTTTTAATTCCTGAGAGATTTGATATGAGGCACCATGCTTTCTTTCCGTCTTTCCGCAAGTTTAACTCTCCACATTTCTTAGCCCATGTTTCTCTTTTTGCTTGTTTGCTCAGACGTTTAACTTTTGCAGTTAGACGGTTATAATTTGCTTTGTTGGTGGGGGTTGGATGTTTCTCAGCTTGCCGTCTTGCTTTTTTCCTCTCGTTTACAGCGGCCTCCAGTTCTGTACTCCAGTAAGGTTTAAACTTTCTCCTACATCCTCGTAGAATGGCTTCTTTTGCAGACTGCATTAGTGCTGTGGTGATTTTACTATATACCTTTTCTATGTCCAGCGTCATGTCGATGGCCTCGAATCGTTGTCGTACTTGTCTCCTGAAGAAATGACAGTCTGCCTTTTTTTAGTTCCATGGAGGTGATGTTAAGCAATTTCTTTTTATTTCCCTGGTGTTTGTGATCTCAAGGAGGATGGGTCTGTGGTCACTTCCGATGTCGTCGAGCACTCTAACTGAGCAATGTGGGTGGATATCTGCTGTTACTAGGGTGAGATCTGGTCTGCTTTTTGTTCCACTGGCGCGGTGGAGCAATGTCGGTGGGGTGTGAGCATTCTGCAGTAGGATGAGTGTGGTAATGTTAGTGAGTTCTTCTATAGCTATTCCTGTTGGGTTCCTGTCTGTGCAGCCTCACAGAGGTGAATGACCATTCATGTCACCAGCAATGATCATTCTCAAGTCCGTGGTCTGGAAAGGCTTCAGAGCAAGGTGTGTTTATGGCGGGTTGTAAATGTTAATGATTTTCAACGGCTTTTCGCCACTTCAGACTATCACTTCCTGTAGATCTGTTTCATCATTGGTTTCAAGAGCGGAAACTTCAGCCTGTGTATCATTCCGGATAAGTGTCACTAATCCTTGACATTTTATACACTTGCACTGGTACACTGTATAGCCTGTGTTATGGAAGGAGGTGTCTTTTGGTAGCATTGCTTCTTGGATAACTGCAACATGGATTTCTAGGTCCAGTAGAAGCTTGGTTAGTTCTAGTTTTTTAGTTTCGGATTCCTGATATGTTGAGTTGGAGGATGCGTAGTGAGTCTGTGTTATATATATTACTGGTAGTATACTTTTCACTGCCCTCCCCAGGTACCGAAGGGCAGCGCGGGTCTTGATAACCGAGGCGACACCCGAGCTCGTATAGAGTCTGTTGTCTTTGAGGCATGTACATGATTTCAGGGGGGGGGGGTATGGATGCATTTTTTCAGTATCCCCGAAGGGAGACAGTCCAATGTATCAGTATCCCAGGATCGTCACGTCCTGCCAGGAGGATAGCATATACATCTGGGTCAGCTAATTCATAATTCTTCAGTCAGCTTTGCCAACCCCTCTGCAGTGATGGTATATCTGGCGTTCCCCGCCACCTAGGAGGCTGTCACAGAGGGACAAAGTTGCAATGTCCGCTGGCCTGCATCTATTCGTCATCCATGGGGATTATTGGATAGGAGACAAACAGTAAAGAATGAGGCAAGAAAGCATTTAACCCATGAAGTGGGGGTGGATTGGTGCAGACCAGAGCTTGTACCACTCGCCGGTGGGTTCTGCATCTACACCTATAGGGTTCTACCTACTCCACAGCCCTTTTGTCTGGCCCCTCACCAAGGACCTGTCCGGCTTGGGTGACCCTGCCTGGAGTAAAACTCCCGCCGGCATAGCTCCCGGGATCATTGGGGCACTCAGGCTCTCCAACCAACGGCAAGGTAGGCTTAGGTGTGGAGAGGACTTAAGTGATAAAAGTATTATCCGCTGACCTGTTCAACTAGCTTTGTCATGCTATGATTCACATGGCAAAACGTAAATAAGTCATGAAGCGGCTAGGCAAAAAATGTAGGTGCATAAAATATGTCAAATAATAGGACAATCGGTGAAGAAATGAAGTGATACTGCCGCGGAGGACGAAAGTTATGAAAAGTCACACTAGTTGTCCATAACTCACTCCAGTATGTCAGAATTAGTTCTATATAGCACCGAAGAACTCCTCTTTCTTACTTCCACTGACAAAGAATTGTTGCATAAAATACTCTTCACTTTATAGAATGCTATTTTTACCTGAGTTATTCTGCTCTTCACTTCTGAGATGCATCTTCCATCTTTTGTTATTAATGTGCCCAGATATTAAAATCAGTTGACCTTAAAACTGTTTCATTTACTTGGAAAGTACATTCGGGGGGAGCCATCTTCTTTGTGTCACGGGTTGACTCGCCTTGCTGTGATGGTCCAACAATGGCCAAAACCTAGAGATTCTAATGTGGGTTTTCAAAGATATCTACTTTCGCGCTAGATTACACTTGGCAGAGATGCAGATAGAAGGATGATGATGCTTCTATCTTGAGGAAGTATTCACAAGATATTTCAGAAGTCAAGAACAGTGCTGAATGGGTCTTCGCAGTGTTAACTTTTATCTGCCCGCAAAAGTAAAATTCTTCTAATTATTGGCTCTATAGGTGTAAATATATAAATATATACTTGTTCAGAATCGACATAATTGCCCCCCGGGCAAACCCATAGGTGCTCAGAGACCTCAGCAAATGTCGAAGGGTATGAGTGCTAACAGTTCCTGTTGCGCGCCGATTGTACATACGCCGGATGCATCCTCTCATATGTTCATTCCTGCCAGTCCCACGCCTAATGCCAAACTCCAGCAATCTCAGCCGTGATGATTCATCGATTGCAGTGTCATTCTCTACAGGCGATCATTAATTGTCTTCAGCCTCTCTCCCTTATCCACATCCAGTACACCCACTATAGGTTCTCTTGAACCTAATCTATCAGCTCTTTCATTGCCGTGTACCCCTACATGACCAGGACAGTAGATCCACACCAGTTCCTGAAGATTTGAGGCTGCTATGGAGGTTTTCCATTCATGCCGTAGCCATCCTTTTTTATCTTCCGAAGCATGGACGGAGAGTCTGACACAATAACTGTCCGTATCAATGAAGTTTCAGACAACCACCTTAAAGCAGCAGTAGCTGACTCTACCTCCATTCTCATGCTGGAGGTTGTTGTCATATAGGCCCCGCTATGTTCAACCCTTAATTCTAGCCGAGAAGCCCCATTCTGATTTCCCACCACGGGCTACAGATCCATCAGTGTACACAACAGCATCATTATTCCCAACATTTTTATTTATCAGTTGATAAATTTCCAGTTCTGCTTTTCCACTGCCCCAAGCTCTGCATTCTCTGCCAATGATGATGATGATGACCTGTTTCTAGGTCGCCAAGTTCTCACTAGACCTACTCCACTCCTCTCCCTTGAATATGTTTTGAACTGTGGTCACCTGTCGAATAGTTGACTCAGCCTGCGCCATCCATATCATCCCCCTCTTTATTCGAACTCCCTTGATGTCAGCTATGTTCATATGTAGGGTTTGACTGTTATCTGTGGTTAGTCGCATATAGGCTTTTACCAGAGCTATCGCACATGTGGATTTAATAGACAGCAAGCCAAGCATATACCGCATCGTCACAATAGTGGTATCTCGTGTACAGCCCAAGACTAAACGGATCCCTTCATTTTGAATGCGTTCCAGTCGTTCACATTGCGATACTGACAGGGTCAGTATTCCCAGGCCATACTCAGCTACTGACAAGACCAGATGATGATATAGAAGAAACAGTAGTCTCTGCTCGAGGTGCGCAGCAACCGTTGTTTTCAGGGCTGCTAGGCCTCTTTCGCATTTCTGTATGATGTGACCAACATGGTACTTGTATGATAGCTCACGATCGAAAGTAACTCCAAGATATTTGAGCTTGTTGCATCTTTCAATTGACTGACCATTTAGAGTAATGTCCGGGAGATCTGCTTCCAGTATGGAGTTGTTCAGGGAGCACCATAGCACACATGCTTAGTTAAGATGGATTTTAGAGTAGGTTTCCTAACACCATTCAGAAACCGCCTGTAGACTCTCATGTCTGACCATTTCTTGTATATCTGAGCCAGTCCGGTAAATGAGTATGTCATCGGCAAAAGTTAATGTTCGTCCCAGGCCTGTTGGTTGAATTGCAGCTAATTTTGCTGTATAGATGTTAAAAAGCACAGGTGACAATGGAGAACCCCGGGGTAGTCCCGGGCAAATGTGCATTGGTTCTGTTGTCCATGTTCCCAAACGAAATGCAACTGATCTCTCAGTTAAGGCAGCTGCTATCCACCTTGTTAGCCAAGGATTTACACCACATGCCATTACATAGTCCATTAAGGTTGCAAAATCCACACTGTTGTACGCATCCTCTAGGTCAGGGGCCGGGAACCTTTCCGTGACAAAGAACCAAATATTTAATGTTGTCTCCATTTTAACAAAGTGAAGAGCCGCATGAAAAAAAAAAAAATAACATGGTATCCCTCATTTACTAAGAGTTAAGTATTAGAGAGCCGAGAGCCGCACGAGATGGCTAAAAGAGCCGCATGTGGCTCACGAGCCGCGGGTTCCTGACCCCTGCTCTAGGTCAATTGCCACAGCTACCGTCTCTTGTTTACGCTGGAAACCCTCATATACATCCTACGCAAATGTACCAGCGTTACCCCATGTTACTTTCATTGGTCTATAACTGCCCAGGGTATAAGCGAGGATGTGTATATTTTCAAGGTTGTTCATTAATTGTCTCGCCACTATCTTCTCAAGCAATTTGCTGTATACATTATGTAATGTAAGACGCCACTAGGCGTGATGGCCACTGACTGCTTTGACGGTCGGCGGTTAAGGATCGAAGAAGAAGAAGAAGAAAATTATGTAATGTAACGTGATGATGCAATAGCTGCTAAGCAGTGTGGGGTCTTCACCAGGTTTAGGAAGTTCCCATAAGTAGCTTTGTAGCCAGTCTTCAGGAACCTCAGCAGTATGCTATTGTTAAAATCCCTAACTACATTCACAATGCCTGTGTCGTCCAGTTGTTTTATGTGTTGGTACTGTACACCATCAGGACCCGGGGCTGTGTTTCTGCTGGTTTTCAAGGTGTACACAACCTCCTCTTCAGATATGCGGTAGAAGTATATTTCACCTCTAATGTCATTTTCCATAACACGGCCCTTAATTTTTTGACGATTATCTTTGTCGCATTTATCTGTTTGAGACATATATCGATCAAAAAATGCTCGACCTCTCTCTTCGTCAGTCTCAGGCTTATGTCTGGCCATTTAATGTTAGGAATGCGTTGGAATGTATTTTTCAACTTCATTCCCGGGAAGGGACCAGAATTTATGTAGTGTTTTATCCGTGCCCACTTGTGTCATAAAGGCTTCCCAAACTTTATCCTTGGCCTCTTTCGCCATGATTTTAAATCTATTGATGGCTTGTTTTTTTTTAATTCACTCTTCTCTTCAACCAGTACATCAATTCTCGAATCTCTCTTCCGTATTTTTCGCCATTCCTTGGTTGCCATGTCCTTCTCAACCCATGCTTTCTCAACTGTCTCATTCCACCAGGGTGGTTGGATGAAATGTGTGCTAGCTGTTCGTTGTCTTACGTTTTGCCGCAGTGTATGTATAGGGCTGTTATGATCTGGAGACGTAAACGTTTAAACGCTTGAAGCACGCTCTAACCTTGTAGTCACAAAGAATGACCCCAAGTCCAAGGTTTTTCCAATGTGCCGAGGGACTGAATGGTTGCTGGGTGAGCAACCGTTAACATTGGCTGTCTGGCGGGCGAGCGGGGTGGCACCAGGCAGAAGAACTCCCTAATGGACACCCCTTGCCTCTTCCCTGGTATGGTGGTTCTACCAGGGTGACCGGATGTTTCCACCAATTTATAACACACTAGCAACAGCCCGCCAAAATTGGCAGGATTTTAATTATAGTGCGTTGTTTCTGTTACACGTATTACATTAATGCTTCTTCTATAGTCTCGCTTGCTCGCTGTGAATGACGCGATCGTCTTTTCCGTTTCGCCATCTTATCATTTTGATCCATAATAATAAGTCTGCAATACTTTAAATTACAATTTTGTCATCAAGAAACAATAATAAAACTTACATTTTAAGGTTATTTTTAATAAAAATGATGAGTTAAATCCGTTTCCCGAATGAAAGTGCACAGAAGAGTATCTTGATTGTCTGTTGATTTAATGCACACCGTCACACTTTGCTATTTTCACGAGAGTACATATAAAGGGAAACAATACAATTATTGTCTAACTTTCAAACACAGTTGCACCCCCTAAGCTGTGGTCGAAAGTTAATGTACTCTCTCGAAAATAGAAAAAAGTGCGCAAATGATGGTGTATAAAGTGTGACAGACCAAAGTACCTTACAGACAGAGGTTCACATCTAAATCCACATACTGTAGAATTGTGCATAGCTGGTGATCATATAAGGATGACTCCAGGTATGCTTCCATGCATGTGTTTCTGTTACAGAATTTGTAACAGCTTGCTTCAGTAGATATGTGTGTAGATTACGGCCTTGTTCTGTATACGGAATTGAATTGTGTATTTGTAGACATCCTTGTATTGGAATTCTTGCATCCATACACAGTTAAGAAAGAAGCCCTCTGTGGCATTGTCCTGCAGACATTTTGCACTGTAAGGTTCTTCTATAAGAAAGTATCTTTTTCTAAGCGGTTTCTTAACACTTTTCTTTAGTCTAGTTTTCTGCTTCTTTTTTTCTCACGAGTGCCTGAAACATACCTTTATGTGTATAATATTTACTTCTTAGCACTTAGGAAATTGAAGTGTGCAAGCAGTTTTTCATCGTTCATCTCTGTATAAAGTATAGCACATTGCATAGATGGAAATATTTTTTACAGTTAGCTAGTCATCGATGATGCGCCGGCGTAGGAGGCAGAACGCACTGAACGCTAGGGAACACTGTACAGTGCCTCCTACCTGACAAAAGTGGACAATGTACAGTGAGCGGTACCTAGGTACCGCGCACTGTCCAGTGAACCTTACCTGCTAGGTGGGATGCACTAAACTTGGGTAGGAAGGACTTAACATTTTAAAGGGGTAAAAAAAAAAAAAAATCGGAAAGCTGTACATAAATATAATTAATGCTGTATTGTACGTGTTGAGAAATGGATGTGCCAGTAAAACCAAGGCCATAATACATGATAACTTACGACACAAGAGCAAAACATAAAAAATAAAAAAACTCGAATCTTTATGAAAGCTTTAAAAAAAATCATCTTTAACGTTTAATGCTGATAATTTTCACATCTGATTTTCAGTGATCTTCATATTTATTTTTCCATTGTTTCACTTATAAAAATTATTTCCGTTTACTTAATGCTAATATACAATACAATACAGAATAATATTAATTTCTAAAATAAAATAAATTATAGCTTTGTTACATTTCAAAATAGATATATTTAACAGGTCGTTATGTTCCCTCCCCAATGCATCACAAGCGTGGAGGGTTGGTCCAAAAATGACAAAAGTAGTCCCTTTCTCCAATAAGGGTTGTTGGAGTGACAGACTTACTGCCCATCACCTGGATTTATGTTGCATATATTCTAAGAACAATCCACTATTCGCCTTTTAGAAAATTTATAGTGGCAATTAAAAGATCCTGTTTCTTCCATACCCGAATAATTAAACGGGTTTATCTCTCTTCCTGGTCCTCTGAGTCACGAGAATCTTATCTCAACTACCTGCTGCTGTAAAGTATTTATCACACACAGGGCTGTTACGTTTAACTGCGGCCTTGTTTTTTCAGGAAAGTTCAAACTATAATTGAGTGACTTGAGAACTAGAGCTACTATTGAGCTCTAAAAGAAAGTTGAATGTAAAATTTAAAGTAATTGCCAACGCATTTCAAATTGTGAGAAGAATTCTATTCGTAATCAGACGCAACTGAAGATCTTATTCATTATGTAAAAATAAACTTATTTTAAAATGAAAGTGGTTAACTCCTGAAACTGTTTTCACTAATGAATTATATATATATATATATATATATATATATATATATATATATATATATATATATATATATATATATATATATATATATATATATATATATATATATATATATATATATATATATATATATATATATATATATATATATATATAGATAAGTACAACTTGTTTTTTTTTATTTTTTAAATGTTATTGCACTCGTTACTGTAGATATTGAATGCATGTTTAAAATCACTGACCAATTCAACTAAATGCCCGTCATAGCGCTTGTATTTATTCACATTTTCATATATGTATGTTATCATTATAAATAAACTAGCTGTAAGGACCTGGCGTTGACCGGTTTTTTCCTAGTAACTGCATAATAGTTGCCCATCGCAAGCAAAGATGGCGACAGCTTCAGACTTGAGTTGTGACACATCTGTGCCGTGATCTCAAGTGGTTAATTAGTCCTATTTTGGCCCTACAGGCTCTGCCACATACGGGGCACACATGGGTAGAGTTGATAGTAGTGTTGCTGTGCATTCTGACCTTTCTTGCAACACGCTTGCCTTCTGCCGTATCAGCTAAATTCTGTTCTGCAATGCGAGCGCCTTGAGTAATGTTTGTCCGCCAGGCACAGCGATCCTGTGCGATAGTCTCTCAGGAGGAGACATCAATTTTGAAGTTGCTCAACGATGATTTCAGCGTGTCTTTGAAGCGTTTCTTTTGTCCCCCTACTGTTCGCTTACCCATGGAGAGTTCGCTGTACATCAACAGCTTTGGGAGGCGTTTTTCGGGCATGCGAACAACATGTCCGGCTTATCTAATTTGGGCCCTCTGCAGCAATGTGTAGATGCTTGAGATATGTGCTCTGTTGAGGACCTCAGAATTAGATACTCTATCATGCCACTTGATCCTGAGAATCCTGCGAAGACAGCTCATGTGGAAATGATTAAACTTCTTGGTGTCTGCTATATACTGTCCATGTTTCACAGGCATACAGGAGGGTAGTGAGCACTATTGCATGATATAATTTTATCTTGGTGGCGGCACTAATTCCTTGTCGATTCCAGACATTTACTCTTAGTCTTCCAAAAGCTGCACTTGCCTTTGCAATTCTGTTGTTGACCTCGGAGTCGATATTCGCATCTTTGGTAAGGGTACTGCCTAGATAAGTGAAGCTGTCCACCACTTGGAGACGTTGGTTCTTTACTGTGATATTTGGTTCACAGTAAAGTTTCCCAGGAGCAGGTTGCAACATTACTTCATTTCTTCGTATTGATGGTAATAATACTTCGTGCAGAAGTCGGATGTGTCGACCGAAAGGTGCAGATATCACAGCTACCTTGTAAACAGACACAAAGCAACCACCGTCCTTTTCAGGGTGAACGAGAAAGTAGAAGAAGAAGTATTGATGGTAAGACCAAAGTCATCACACGCTACAGAAAGCCTCCTCATATTGTTCTGCATGTCCAGTTCTGTGCAGGTGTTGAGGGCACAGTCGTCCGCAAAGACGAGGTCAGAGATCATTGTTTCATTCACCTTCGTAAAGGACTGTAATCGTCTAAAATTGAACAGCTTCCCATCTGTCCTGTATCTGATGTGTACGCCGTCACTACTGCCATGCGTAACGTTAGACAGCATGGCAGCAAATATCATACTGAATAGTGTCGGGGTAAGCGCACATCCCTGTTTGACACCGTTTGTGACAGGAAAGGGTTCAGAAGGTTCTCCATCATTCAATACGCGAGCCATCATACCTTCATGAAACTGGCGGACAATTGAGATGAACTTATCGGGACAGCCGAATTTCGCCATAATTTTCCATAGTCCGTCCCTATTGACAGCGTCAAAGGCCTTGGTCAAGTCAATAAATGTTGTGTATAGGTCATTGGAAGAAGTAATTAAAGAAATGGATAATTATAAGTTGGACTTATTGGGTGTCAGCGAGTGTAGATGGACGGGGAAGGGCATAAAATATATTTCAGAAGAAAAAAAGCAAATTATATACTCTGGTAGTAATGATAATCGTCACACAGAGGGAGTAGCCATCCTAATGACACAGAAAGCAGCAGCATCGCTTATCAGCTGGGTACCTATCAATGAGAGGCTAATATTAGCTAGATTTCAGACACGATTTTTCAAGCTCTCAATTGTACAATGTTATGCACCAACTAACGACGCTCTTGATACCACAAAAGATGACTTCTATGAAGCACTTCTAAGTACCATCAACACAATACCCAAGCATGACATAATAGCAGTCATGGGTGATTTTAACGCCAAAGTAGGTGACAACAACGATGGAGTACAAAGATATCTCGGTACTCATGGCATAGGCTGTATGAATCAAAATGGCGAAAGACTTCTAGAACTTTGTGAAATATCAAACCTCGTTGTGGCAGACACCATCTTTCCACATAAGAATATCCACAAGATAACATGGAATTCACCTGATGGCAGAACTAAGAACCAGATAGATCACTTCTGCATAAGCGCTAAATTTCGCTCATCAGTTCAAGACGTCAGAGCATACAGAGGTGCAGAGATCGGAAGCGATCATAACCTCTGCATAGCTAAACTGAGAATTAAACTGAAGAAGTTATACCAACAGAATAAAAATAGAAGAATAGATGTACACAGACTGCAATCAAATGATATAAAGGAGGAATATAATGTCAAAATGAACAACTATTTCGATGCTTTAGGCAAAATTGACAACGATATCACCACCAAGACAATCGATACTAAATGGGAACAACTGAGAACAGCAATGACAGAAGCAGCAGTAGCGACCACCGGATACCTAGTACATAAAAAGAAAAAATGGATGAGAGAAGATACTTGGGATAAAATACAAGAAAGGAAAACAGCAAAACTTAAACTACTAGCGGCAAGTACACATAATGCAGTTGAATCTTGCAAACTATCTTATAACTTGTTAAATAAAGAAGTGAAGACAAAAACTCGAAGAGATAAAAGACATTTCATCAATGAACTGGCCGTAGAAGCTGAAAATGCTGCAAGAACTGGTAATAGTAGTTCTGCCTTTATCAAATTACAAAACAACTATGTCACCAGCCTACTGCTATGGAAACACCTGTTAAAGGTAAATTAGGGAATTCAATACCAACAGAAAAAGAACAAATGAAGAGATGGGCTGAGCACTTCATGGAGGTGCTAAACAGACCACCACCAACAGTAACACCTGATTTTAATAATGAAACACTCACAACCACCTTGCCAATAACTTGCGATGAATTCACGCTGGATGAGATCAAACAAGCCGTTAAAAGATTAAAAAATTTTAAAGCTGCTGGAGTTGACGAAATTTCAGGGGAAATGATTAAAGCAGTTAATGACAACAACCTCTTGAGAATTTTAGATATTATAAATGAAGTATGGAGAGAAGAACAACCACCACAACAATGGAAAGACAGTATTATTGTAAAGTTACCGAAGAAAGGTGATCTATCAGACTGTAATAACTGGCGTGGTATATCTCTATTATCAGTACCTGGAAAATTATTATGTTGCATGATGTTAGAAAGACTTAAATTGCATGCTGACGAAAAGATCAGAGAAGAACAAGCGGGTTTCAGGCCGAAACGATCATGTATTGATCAAATATTCACACTAAGAACAATTATAGAAGAATCAGTGGAAAGGCAATCGCCACTTATTATCACCTTCGTCGATTTTCAAAAAGCCTTTGATAGTCTACACCGCCCATCATTGTGGAAGATACTTACAATCTATGGTTTTCCAACAAAATATGTGAATATAATCAAAGCGCTATATGACAATGCAAGATGTTGTGTTAGAACAAATAAAGGGAATACAGAATGGTTTACAGTAGAAACAGGGGTTAAACAAGGCTGTATTATGTCACCACTACTTTTTGGAATAGCTATTGATTGGGTTATGAGAAACTATACCCACAATGAACAATTGGGTATAAAATGGACAAATGGAAAATTCCTGGGGGACCTGGATTTCGCAGATAATGTAGCATTCTTAAGTTCAACACCAAGACAATCCCAAGAAGCAATAAATAATTTGTGTCATCTCTCGGTTAAAATAGGTCTCCAAATAAATGCCTCTAAAACTAAAGCTATGAACTTTTCTAACGAGACCTTTGATATCATCTTGAACGGGGAAAAACTACAGAAAGTTGAAAGTTTCAATTATTTAGGCAGTAAAAATGACTCAGGATGGTGACACAACAAGAGAAATCCATACTAGAATTGCTTTGGCAGCTAGCGCCTTCAATAGATTATCTAACATTTGGAAATTACGATCATTGAATATACATACCAAGCTTCGTCTGTTTAATTCAAATGTTATCTCAGTGTTAACATACGGCTGTGAGAGTTGGAAAATAACAAAATCATTGTAGAACAAGCTGAATACATTCGAGAACAAATGTCTTAGAAAACTCATGAACATCAGTTGGAAAGCATTCAAGACTAATCGACAAATAAGAGAAGACTCTAGGCAGAAATATGTCTCCGACTATATAAGGAAAAGACGATGGTCATATATCGGTCATGTCCTACGAATGCAAAACAACAGAATACCACTACAGGCGCTCACTTGGGTTCCTGAGGGTAAGCGGAAAAAAGGAAGACCAAAAGAAACACTCAGAAGAACAATAATAAGAGAAGGAAGAACGTTGGGCCTAAATAATGTGCAAGAGCTAAGAGGAGTGGCGTCACAACGAACAACCTGGAGAGCACTAGTTTCTGCCTTATGCGCCGTGTTTGGTGCTTAAAGAATTTATTATTTATTATTATTATAGGTCATTGTACTGTTCCTGGCGTTTCTCCTGAAGTTGGCGAGCGGCAAATATCATATCGACGGTCCCGCGGCCTGCTCGGAAACCACACTGACTCTCTGGAAGTAAGTCCTGCGATTCGAGATGAACAGTCAAGCGATGAGCAGGACTCGAGCCAGGATTTTGCCCGCAATAGATAATAGTGAGATTCCCCTATGGTTATCACATGATTGGTGATTTCCTTTTCGCATGTATATGTGAACGATGGTGGCATCTTTTAATTCCTGTGGTATCTGTTCTTCATCCCAGACTGAGTGGAAGAGGTCTGTTAGTCTCTGCAGCAGCATGTTGCCTCCAGCTTTATAAATCTCAGCAGGAATAGCATCTGATCCAGGGGCTTTGCTGCTGGACAGTAGACTGGCTGCTTTCTTGACCTCTTCCACGCTGGGCGGAAGGTCAAGTCTGACATTGATTGTAACTTGCGGTATTCTTGTAATGGCCTGGTCGTTGACGGTTGATGGATAATTTAAGATGGCATTGAAGTGTTGCGCCCAGCGTTCCTAAATCTGCGTTTTATCAGTGAGCAATGCCATACCATCAGCATTTAGGACCGGTGATGATTGATTCGATTGAGGGCCATAAATTGCTTTCAGGACATCATAAAAGCGCTTTGAGTCATTTCTGTCTGCACATCTCTGTATCTCGTCTGCTTTATTGCTGAGCCATGCATCATGCATCTTCCTGAGCTTAATCTGGACAACTTTGCTTATATTGGTAAAGCCTGCATTTTTGGGTGTTGAGGAAGGGTTGCTTTGATAGTCTCTGTGCAAGCGATATTTTTCAGCCAGCAGTGTTTTAATATTTTCATCATTCTCATCAAACCAGTCAGGGTTCTTGCAGGTTGTATATCCCAAGCTCTCAGAGGTTACAGAGTACACAATGTTCTTTAGAGTGGCCCATTTTTCCTCTATAGTGGTTTGACCGAGCTCAACGTCCCCCAGACGGCTGTCCAAGTCCCTTGAGAAGCTCTCTGCGGTTGCTTC